>CAXITT010000396.1:260194-354354 GCA_964033795.1 Lymnaea stagnalis | reverse complement strand
GTGATGGCCCAGAATTTCGAGGACCTGGTGGCGGATCAGGGGGAGGCGGCCATGTCAGCCCTGGTACGGAAGGAGGAGTGGCAGGCGATGTTTGGCCATAAAGTCATTAGACTCCTGGCCCGGGCCGAACGTCGCCGAGCCCGTCGGCGCCGGACTTCACCGTCGTCATCCGGCGACGAGGTGGGGGCGGAGGCCACCCCACCTCCAAGTCCGACGCGGCCCACTCCTCCCCCCAACCCCGAGTCCCCAGATCAAGCTGACTCGGAAGCGGAGACCCTGCCGCCCACCCCCGACCAGAATCCGCCTCGCCGTCTCCTCCTACGCCTCCGGCGTCGGCGGGACACACCACCCCCGTCACCGCGCCCACCAGCCCCCGGGGAAAGGACCCCGCCCCCAGCACCTGATTCGACATCCCCGGGGGATGATTATGAAACAGTGGGCGCGGCCGCAGACGACGGCCCATCTTTATTTTTTTAATAAACTTTTATAAAAACAATTCCTCTTTTGTTATCTACTTTGATGTCGTCATTGTTATCTATTTGATGTCGTCATTAATCAAATATACCATTGTACAACAGTACAAATCTAATTACACAATACAAAAAATAATCAATACAAAAATAATTACGCTCGGACAACAATACAACTATAATAGATACAACAATAATTATGCTCGGACAACAAAGGGAGGTCACAATTATAAGACAGTAATTATCGGGTTATGCCCCTTGTAGGAGAACCTCCTACAAACCTCCTACCAAACTCCTCCAATATGCTAATCATTATCACCCTACTACACTACTCATGTCTCGTATGGTCTTTTTAACTGCCGAATGAGTTACACTTATTCCTAAATCTTTAGCAATGGAAAATAGCTCCTTCCTAGAACATTTGTCTAATGCCTCAACTGATGGGTTTTCAAGATCAAAATCCATTTTGACACACGCAAAAATGTAACAATAATTTTTATAAAAATTTAAGCTTAGTGCACACACTAATCTAAATGAATTTAAAAAAAAAAATTGTAACCAGCTCTGTTGTTGGTATCGTAAAATTCTGTCGTGTAATCAAATTTACCTTGCGTATATTAAAGTAAACTGTGGGTCAAAATCCACAGAAAAAACACTCAATTTATTATTGGTGTAATTAAAATTATGGATTAAAATTATCCTCGGAAAGCCCACAATTTGTTAAAATTGGGTTCTAATGAGAATAAAATATGGATTCGGTTATCCCCGGAAGAGCCCACAATTTGTTACGCTCTGACTTGTATTGGGAGAAATTAATCTCCTATTTTAATTTTGATTGGCTCGTTGTAAGCAGTGCCTAACAAAGGACGATACCATAGAATCAACAATATTAAAGATACGACCCAAACAGTTTCTATTTACAATTAATTAAGATTTATTATGTCTTAAGATAATTACAAAAGAAAAGAAAAATATAATTACAATCTTCAACTTACAGTATGGTAGACCTTGTACCGGTACACAGTTAACACAGTTAGAATAAGGTGCCAATAAATAATGCGAAATAAACACATATAAGCTCAAAAACACACAAAGAATAAAACACAACTCGTAATGTTAAGAAAATCTATCTGAATCTCCGTCTCTCTTATCTGTCAATCCCTTATATACATGTAGAGTAAGACGCTTCCAGAAGGGCTTATGACGTATTGTTTACATATCTCGGTTTAAGGAGTACTTTCCAGAAGGTATCCGGAGTCATTATACCCAATGCGTAATTGGAAGCCGATTGTAAACAAGATACTTCAAAGGCCTAAGCCACACCCCTTTGTGAACACAGCGTCTCATGCGGGGTCAACCAGAGGGCACGCACGAGTAATATGATGTAAACAAGCTCTCTATAACATTGGGGAACCATCTATTCATGTAAAATGTCTTAACATAACAATAAACAATTCCGAAATTATAAGACTATATTAAAGAAATACTCTTAGTTGAGAAAAAAACACCGCGATTTATTCGTCATTTCTTATTCTAAAATACGTCACAAAATTCAAGCTTATTTATACAAATAACAAAAATACTCTCTACACTAAAAATGCAAAAACGTGTTTTCTCTAATTTACTACAAATGTGTCATTTGTTCAAGGGCGGTAGTGTTGATATCTCCATTATAAATTATATTGATGAAGCTTATTTAAGAAAATAAAACGAATTTAGGGCCCCCAGTCCTAATTTGAATATTCTACAATGGATGTACTAAATTTGAAAAATTTGCCGGCGAATTCAGTTCAATCCAGACATGCAATATCTCTATTTGAAATTATAGTTATAAAGCTCTTAGAAGAACATATGAAATTAGGGTCACTGGCTCAAACGGAATATTGTAAAATGTTTTTTTCTAATTTAGAAACATTTTCGGTAGTGCGCATTTCGCTTGACCCAGTTTTATCTCAATCGAATGAATGGTATAGAAATGCATACGATAATTATATAGATAAATAGAAGTGTGGAAAACGAATTTAGGCCCCCCCCCCCGCCACAAATGGAATATTGTAGAATTGTTGTATTACTTCAGAAACCTACTTCATATGTCACACACTCAATTTAATATCACTATTTGTATTTGATTAAAAAGCATACATGCTTTACATGAATACATGCATTAGCTCTGTTTGAAATTATAGTTGCATAGCTTATATAGAAAAAACAAACATAGGACCCCTGGCTAAAAACGGAGTATTTTAAAATTGTTGTAATCATTTCAGAAACCTTTGCAGGCGTGCGCACAACATCTCTCTAAAATTTTATCGCATTCTAATAATGTAGAGGAGTGCATACGGAAATTATTTTTTATAAAGCTCCTAATGTAAGGAAAAAAACACGAATTTGGGGACAATTCCCAAAAAAAGGAATATTTTAGAAGGTTATAATGGCTTAGAAAAATGCTCTAGCTTATGGACAACAACTCACCTCAGTTTTATCGCAATCGCTTGAATGATGTAGGAGCGCAAACGGTTTGAAATTATATTTATATAGCTCTTTTTGTAAGAAACTAACATAGGGCCCCTGGCTCAACACTGAATATTTTTAAACGGTTGTAGTAATTTAAGAACCTTTGTGGGTGGTAGAACAACATCTCACTAAATTGTTATCGCATTCTGAAAAATGGTATAGTAGCGCATACGGAAATTATTTTTTACAAAGCTCATAAAAGAAAAAATATGAATTTGGGTCAACGGGCGAAAATAGAATATTTTAAAAGTGTTGTAATGAATGAGTAAAATGGGTATGTTTATAGATAACAACTCGTCAAAGTTTTGTTGCAATCGCATAAATGGTGCAGGAGCGCATGTGGTTTGAAATTATATTTATATAGCTCGTATAAGAAAAAAAACGTAAATAGGGCCCCTGGCTTAAATTTAAATATTTTGAAAAGTTTATAATAATTTAAAAACCTTTGCAGCCGTGCTTACAACATCTCACCAAAGTTTTATTGCAATCGGATAAATGGCTTAGGAACGCCTACTGAAATTATTTTTTACAAAGCTCATATAAGAAAAAATGCGAATTAAGGGCCAACGTATGAAAACGGAATATTTTTAAAAGTGTTTAAATAATACAGTAAAATGCACTGGCGCATAGACAACAACTCACTAAGTTTTGTAGCAATCGCATGATTAGTGTAGGAGCGCATACGGTTTGAAATAAATATATTTATATAGCTCATATAAGGAAAAACGAATATAATGCCCCTGGCTTAAAACTGAATACTTTAAAACGGTTGTAATAATTTAGACACCTTAATGAACATACTTGCAACATCTCACAAAATTGTTATTGGAATCGGATAAATGGCGTAGGAGCGCATTTGAAAAATTATTTTTTACAAAAGTCATAAAAGAAAAAATACGAATTAAGGGCCAACGGCCGAAAACGGAATATTTTTAAAAGTGTTTAAATAATACAGTAAAATGCACTGTCGCATGGACAACAACGCACTAAGTTTTGTAGCAATCGCATGAATGGTGTAGGAGCGCATATGGTTTGAAAATATATTTATATAGATCATTTTAGGAAAATACAACATAGAGCCCCTGGCTCAAAACTGAATGTTTTAAAACGATTATAATAATTCATGAACATTTACGGGCATGCTAGCAACATGTCACCAAAGTTTGATCAGAATCAGATAAATGGCGTAGGAGCGCATAAGGAAAATATTTTTTACAAAGGTCATGGAAGAAAAAAATAATGAATTAAGGGCTAACGGCTAAGAACGGAACACTTTATAAGGTTTTCAATAACTAGGTTAAATGGCCATTTTTTGGACAACAAGTGACCAAAGTTTTGCTGCAATCTCATTAATGGTGTAGGAGAGCATACGAGACATACAGACATACACACATTCATTTTTATATATATTATTATAGATGACCAACATATTTGCACAGATTTTTTTTTTAAATTATAATTTTTTCTAGATAGGAATCTATAAGAAAGCCAAACAAAATTTTTTTTTGTTGGTGCTAGAACAAGATTTTAATATTACAAATAAAAATTTCAATCACCTGAATAATGGAAAAAAATATGCTTTATTTGAATACGATTTCACTCAGATAAATTAACACATTAATGCATATATAAAGTCTTTTGTAAACAACTCATGTCTTCTCCAAATAGTTATAACATTCATGTACGATTTATAAAAGTTACCAGTTTTCAAAATCCATAAAAATGTATGGACCTTTCTAATTATTTTATTTTGACGCAGGCAAAATTTGAAAACAGAAAAGATAGTCTAATTATTATAAGAAAGTTTGTTTTTTTTCCAATTTGCATTTAACATACAAAATAATGTACTGAGTGCTTTTTATGGATGGAACTCTCTTTATTATTATGTGTGTGTTGAAAATTCATTTTGTAATTAAGAAGAGTTACGCACTGCCTTCTATTGTGAGAAATTAATCTCTTATTTAAAGTTATTGGCTCGTGCAAACAGTGCACAACAAAGGACGATACCATAGAGAAATACAATAGCAAAAATACGACACCTAAAACAGTTGCTAATTACAATTAATAAGATTTATTTAAGTATTAATATACTTACTAACCAAAAGAAATATAATTCACAAACATCAGCTTACAGAGTATGGTAGATCTTGTACCGGTACACTGTTAGTACAATGTGCAAAGTAATAATGTGCAATATTGAATGAGAATTAACGCATATTAGTACACAAATAATACACTTGTCTCGTGAAGTTTAAAAATATCTATCTGAATCTCTCTCTCTCTCTCTCTCTCTCTCTCTCTCTCTCTCTCTCTCTCTCTTTCAATGCTACGGCTTTATAAAAGTGGGTATTGCCTGTTTCTAAGAAGATTCGGGGGCATTATAGTCGTAACTCGTATTTTCTAAAAAAATGTGTGATTTACTACAATTTGTTACCCCATTCCAGTCAAGAGGAACAGGCCATAGATTGTTTTGTGGTCAACAAAGATCAAAAGAAAATAGAAAAAGCGTCTGCTAGTAATCTAAGCACGGCGGAAATATGACATAAACACTTCCTACATAACAAGAAGCTATCCTCCAATTAATTGAAATAAAAACTAAAAGCCACTTTACTTTTTAGTAATATACAATTTTGTGTTGCTTAACACAAGCAGGTCAAGAACGTTTCCGTTTTGCCTCTTTTACCATTTTTCTAATCTGCATTTGCAGTTGATTATAAAGAACATATCCTCATCACATTTTTAAATACCTAAAATATCCGAGGCACTGCATCATAGGGGTTGCTGGGTGCACACGATGGTTCTAAGGTTAAGAGACACGTACATTTTTTTAACTAGGTTCTCTTCCGGTCATCTCCAATTAAGCGTGGAATGTTGCAAAGCTAAATTCAGATATATGATAAATGCACTCTTGATTTTGACTTCATCTATCAAAAAATTGTGGAGACTATAAAGATTTAAGGGGCGCGAAAAATGTAGCTCAAAGCGTACCCTCAAGGGTGACACAGATAGATTGAATTTAGTTGACGTCCCAGTGATGCGGAATTTAAGTCGTCTTTTCTTATTATTTTAGCTAATTTTGGGCACTTCCCACCCGAAATTTTGAAATGAAATCTCAAAATTGTCTGAAAGAAACAACAAATTCAATTCTGAGCCAAAATGCCCTCCCCCCCCCCTTTTTTTTTGCATTTTAGGTAGTGTCCCCGACTTTCTTAAGCACCCTTAATTTCTGCATCCCTTCACTCACGCTGATCAATGATAAAGTATGTGGTTCATTATAAGTTGATGCAAATTGCCTACTCTGGGCAACACCACAAACGTAATGAATTTAGTTCATGTATGGTACATGATAAAGGAAAAATGTCTTTCCCCGTTCAAAAAGTACAATAGAAACATTGAATTCAAATATACTTAAAAATACACATCTTGATTTTGAAACAATTTAAATATTCTCTGGGGAACAGGCTCCCAAGACCCCTCCACCAATCAAGTTTCAACGGCGCCCTCAATTTCCGACCATTGATTTCATTGAAAATTACCGCCTATTTTAGTATCGTTAGATACACTCCATGGTGGCATAGTTACTTTTAGTGCCGCCATGGGCAGACAAATATTTTTGCCGTCCTCCCTTTCACAGTACAAACTCTGCAGTTGTCCGAAAATGCCACACCAACATACAGAGCCTTTTTTAGGCATAGCAAAGTAGGCACTATTTTTAGCCTACAACTTGCAGGTCCAAATATTTAAGAATTTCAAATTTTCTCTAGGGCAGAATTATCAATATGGTTAGCGGTACTCCGGTAATAACGGGACAGACTGCAATCAGGTTAATCCAACATGAATATAGTAAAGCATAGTAAGGTTAAGCCTGAAAAAAAGGAACGCAACAAAACAAAGAACGTGTCGGCAGGAAGCCTTCGCCCTCGAACAAAACAGAAACAACAGAATACGTTGAAAATTTTAAAAAATATATAGCACTTAGCTTCGAAGTAGTATTCGAGATGGCACCAAATGAATTGTGCCTTTTCCAGGTTTAAACTTACTTTGTTTTACTCATTTTTTATAGTGGTTACACCTGAGCAAAGAGGAAAAAATGGCGAAGTCAAAGTGAAGGTTCCGCAGTGGTGGGTGATGTTTTCTCCTCATCTCCAGGGAGCTCCGCCTCCATGACCATATTTCCTAGGCCCCAACATGCACTCCATGTCTAGGGCCCCCAAAATAATAAGAATGGTTCTGCATCATATTAAGAAAACGTGACACCTGCGTTGACCATCCTATGAGCTCCATTTGACGACACTAGAAGGGGCGTAGCTACAGTGTCAGGAAAGAAGATTGATTTTGATGCCCCTCACCTCAACTCTGAAAATGATTATTTTCACTCATTAAAGCCCGTGGACATATTCCCCATTTGCCACCTTTTAGCTACACCTCTGGCCACAAAAAAGTGGCCAAGCCCCCCCCCCCCCCCTCCCTTTACGAAAATTTGAAATGCCTCCGGGGGTGGCGGAATTCCTTAAGGTAACACTGCATCTAAATGTCCGGTGATTTTGAAATTTAAATCTCTGAACATCTTAGAATAATAAGGATGAACAACTCATTTATCTTTATAGAGCGTTACTCACATAGAAGTTTATCAGTGAGTCATTCTCTTGAAGGTTTTCAGAAGCCAGTGGTGAGCTTTTTCTTTTCTTTCTGGTCTGTATCATTGTCTTATGACGTGTCTGTATCTTTGTCTTATGACGTGTCTGTATCTTTGTCTTATGACGTGTCTGTATCTTTGTCTTATGACGTGTCTGTATCTTTGTCTTATGACGTGTCTGTATCTTTGTCTTATGACGTGTCTGTAGCCTTGTCTTATTTAAAGTCAACATCTCATAGTGTATATATCGTTGACATCTTTTAAAGTGTTTTTTAAATCATAAACTATTTACCAATTATACATAATCCAGTCTAGCGAACTCGCCGTTGAAAAACATACAATGTATCTCTTTTAATAAAAAAAATGTGATGGGATTGATGCATTTAATTTTTCTTCCCCTACCCAACTGACATAACCAGTTTTCCCACGTCATCAAGCATTTTTTATCCCAATTTTGAATCCGGGAAAAATAGTTCTCAACTAGATTGAAACGTCTCCTAAACTTTAAAACTATATTAATTAACCTCAGAACCCTCTGAAAATGACACTTTATATGTTTGTGTGTTTGTTTAAAGCTTCTCTGATATTTCTAAATCTTGCGTTAACCTTAAATCCCCTTATATTTAATAGGCATTGAAATAATTAGTAATCGCAATTTTGCTTGAATCGTCAGAGAAATCGAGACAAACAATTATTTTTCATTTCTAAATAAATATGTTTGGGAGATGACTGACAGTGGTAAATCATACGTACAAGAAACAAGCTCTTTAATATCTCCATAAACCTTATTCGTCATTTATCAATGTTTATACCACAAGGAAGAGACCTCCGAAGCCTAAAATACATCATTTTACCCGTAGTTAGGTTTTGCGAAACGAGCTATAAAGGGTGTCATAAAAGTTTAGTGCAAGTTGTAAGCCAACGATATCAGCAGTGCCGATAGGTACTTTGCTGGTCAATAATCCTTTGCGCGTACGCGACCGCTCGTTAGAAGTACACAAAACAGCAGCATGAAGTTTTCGTTATGGCTAGCTCCAGAATCAATTTTTTTTTTCTAAACTGTCACGGGAAATTCGCTTTTGTGTGTTACAAGATGAAATGGCGCATCTAATTGGCTGTACGTTCTTATTACCTTTGTCTGTATTAAGTTCTTTACGTACTAAAATCGATCTGGACATCAGTAGCGAAACACTCATCTGATATTATTAACTATTAAGACAGGGAATAAAAGTTCAGACAGCCATAAAATTCTGGTTTTCTTATTTAGCCATTGCGTATGTTCGTGCATGAAAATATCTCTTTATGTTATTGCTGAAAATTTCTATAATGTCTGTGTGAAGTCGAGTTTGGGGGTCGTTGGAATTAAAATATCTGAAACTTCTTGTCATTGTAATAATCGTTTATGGAGCTCAGATTTTTTCCATCTATTTTATTGCATTCATTTGATTCTACCTTTGGTGGGTTTTTTTTTATTTTTTCAAATCTTTTTTTATAAAAATCCCTGTTTTACGCTGATATGGATCAAGCTTAAAATACGCCCAGTACCTGCATTGCCTTCTCTTAAGCCACGCCGTGTAATTGTTTTGCTTTCTGTTAAGCCGAGCCGGGTAGCCGTCTTGTCTTCTGCTACAGCTTTCACTACAGTCAAAAGAAAAACAAATTCAAACTGATTTCTTAAATAAGTTTCTCAGTTTACTTCAGCACGAAGTCTGTCTAAACCAAGAGTATGCCATGTGTTAAATTATTTGCTTAAGATATACTAAATGTTTAGCTGCATTTTATGTTTCATTATTTGTTGAATATAAAGTCTTAATGTATGCTATTTTTTGGCTTTCATTTTTTTTTCAAATTTTTAATGTAACTCTTTCAAAGTTTGCAACATATTTAACTAAATTTCAGGCTAAAGTGTAAATTTAATGTTTTATGGTTGGCTTTATCATATGTTTAAAAGTAAAGTATTGGTTTAACTGTAAACTATTGGCTTAACTGTAGGCTTTTGTTTTAATGGTAAACTATCGGTTTAACTGTAAGCAATTGGTTTAACTGTAAACTATTGGTTTAACTGCACATTACATGTTGTTATAATTGGTGCCTAATTTTGCTTTCATATTTATAAATGACTAATTCATTATTTCCATATTTAAGAAAGTTCATAAACAAATTTCTCAAACATTTTTTACTCATTTTTTATAGAAGCAAAGTGAACCGCGCCCTGATTTATTGTTGTTTCATTCAGTGCGCACGGCGAAGATACTTAGGATATAGTGGTGATATTTTAAAATATTTAATCTTGGCAGCGATAAGATTTCTTTACAGCCGTTATTTCTTTCTTTTTTAAATGTTTGAAACCATTGATTTTTTAATGCAAAATAAGTACAGAAGCACATCCACGACCCCAAAACATGATCACGACCTTTGATTCTGGGAAACAAGAAATTAAAAGAATATGTCAGAGAATTTATAACTTTACAGAGAAATAACAGTGATAGACCATTTAAGATAGGTGTGATTAATTCTGACGTTTTGAAAAATAAAACATTCAATAGATGACTCTTCGTTGAGACTTGTGAAGAATGGTTTCCATTCACACGCCTCTAATATACAATATACATATATATATATATATATATATATATATTATAATAATAATAAGACGTCTTTTATAGCGCAGTACCCCAGCCTAGGTACCCCAGCCTAGGGCTGGGCTCACCGCGATGTACATAAACATTTTATCAAAAGAGACATAATCATGACATTAAAATTAAATACATTTATGAAATAAAGAAGAGCGATGTATATTGACCCACGCCACCACATAACTTTTACAAGGCAAACCATGTACGGCAGCCAGCAAGATCGTTTATCGGTCAGAGGAGGGGAATCACTCAGGATAGTATAATTTACATATATATATATATATAACATATAATTCTCTTGTATAATAAATATGAAAAACTTGTATTAGCTAAGATAATGACATATTTTAATTAGAAATATTTCAGAGTCTATATTTGCTTAAAATGTTTAAATTCTTTCGTATGGATTATTGAAGTATTGTGATTTAATTGTGATATGGAATATTGAATAAGTGTGCGATTTTTGCATCCTAGAATTATTGCATGATATCCTAATAATAATAATAATAATAATAATAATAATAATAATAATAATAATAATAATAAAGTTCATTTCAAAAACACGCTTCATCCCCAAAGGCTCGAAGCGCGGTACAAAGTCAACAAAAAACAAATCTATAATTTACCACATTTAAAACAAACGCAACACTACAAAAACTAATTACAAGCATACAATGTCAAAGTCTTTCTAGCCATTTCAACCATAAGGAACACAGCCATTATGCATTAACTGGAACATAAGGTAGACAATCATCCCAGAAGGTGTTTATGAAATAAATGTGTCTTTAAATCGGTTTTAAAGGACTCCAGTGTCTGGTTAATTCTTAGATCGACAGGAAGGGCGTTCCAAATTGTCGGATCAGCAAATGCGAAAGTGCGCTTTCCGTACGTCTCAAGGAAAACACGTGGAGTCGAGAGTTTGCCACTGTCGGATGAGCGGAGCTCTCTAGTGGGTACATAAGGTGTCAGCAGCTCTTTCAATAGGACGACGCCAGGTCATGTAAGCAGCGGTAGCACAGAGTTGCGATTTTGTACTCTATGCGAGCACGCACCGGTAGCCAGTGCAACTCGTGTTTTTGCATGGTCGAACATGTGTTTGCGGAGAACAATGCGAGCCGCATTATTCTGTGCTATTTGAATTTTATCCACGAGCGTAGCTGGGAGACCCACCATGAGAGCATTCAATAGTCCATGCGTGAAAGCAAAAATGCAGACATCAGCCTCTTTGTTGCATCAATTGTTAGGAACGGCCTAATGTGACTACTCCTGCGCAGCTCCAGAAAAATCGCCTTGCATAGCATGTTAATATGACTTTCCAAAGTTAGTCTTCTATCTAGGTAGACACCCAGGTACCGCACTGTTTGAGCTAACTCAATACGCACACCTGAGAGAGTAATGGATGTTGTGTTATTTGCAGATTTTTGCTTCTGAGCGGTCGCGAAGGGGAGCAGCTCAGTGATATCATCATTCAATTTGAGCATGTTTATGGTCATCCAGTGCTTAACTGACTCCGTTGTCTTCTGTATATACTGAGCAGCTGAGAGAACTGAGAAGGGATCACGGATTGATGAAGTTGTGTATCGTCCGCGAACATGGGATACAACATGCCAAACAGCCTGATCTCTGCACCCAGGGGCTGAATGTACATCGTGAAAAGCACACGGCCTAGGACCGAGCCCTGGGGTACTCCGAATTCGATTTAAGATTTCTTCAAGGTAAAGCCGTTTGAAATAACTGACTGCACCCGATTAGTCAGATACGATCGGAACCTACACAAGATTTATTATCGATGTGGTTATAAATTATAATAAAGTACTGTATAAATTTCATTGGACGTTGCAACTTCATTGTGTGAGGGAACAGATAAGTTTGAGGAGTGAAATAATTAATTATTTAAGTGATAGCAGCAAGCCATCAATGACAGTGTGAAAAGTATTAGCTAACCATGTTAAGGATTGCTACATTGGCAATAATAACATGTGTTACATTGGTGTCAGACAAAAAGAAATTTACGCATACAAAAGAAGCCATCGTACGCCATCAGTCCGATGAAGTTATCTTAATTCAGGTCACAACGTTATACAGATGACGCGTGTGTTGTGTAACAAGACATCGACGAAAGTGTTATTTCCCCTGTAAAAATGTCACTTTATTTTAGCAGTGATCTAAATGCTAAATAAGCTTTAATTTCATTAGTGCTCAAGTCAAAGTAATTCTAAAATTACTTGCCATTACCAAGCTAAATCATTCCAGTAAATTTGGATTAACTTTCAGTGTGTATAACTAATAACTCTTATATTACTTTGGAGCACCCTACTTTAGAACTTATTACATTTTTCCTTTGGATTATTAACACTGTGTCGTGAAGTGAGAAGAGACAAAACTAGGACACTATTCATAACATTACTGTGAATTATTAAGTCAAGTACAAGACTACACAGAAGTCATACACTTGGAATGATGTTACAGCGAGTGAAGAAGAATAAGTCATATAAGTGACTCACTACATAACCTTTTGAATACTTGTTATTTTTGTATTAATTGTAATATATCATCATGGGTGGAATGGAGGCCCGAATTAAAACATTCACCTATCTAGTATTCAATTTGATTGAGTAATTTTTAAAAAACATTTTCTGTATTTTATAGTTTTATATTTAAAGGTTGTGTTAGCCCTTACTATAACACTGTTGAATGATTTTGTGTCAGCAGTGAAGTCTAGTTTGCATATTATCATAATTATTGTGTTTTTTTTGTAAATCTTGTCAAGTTTAACAAAATTTGTCTTCTCATTGACATTCATATTATACTCTTTAGTCAAAATTTCTTCTATCCTGTTGTCTATAATTACACAGTGCTTTTGAATTCGTTGTCTTCATTGTATATATATAGACGTCTACTTATCTCTATCAATGTTGTAATATAAACTATTGATTAATTGATTATATAATCACCGGATTAACGTGATTTAGCAACACCCAAAAAGTAATTTTAAAGCAAGCAAATATATTTCTTTTGGATTTTAGTGGTCGATTACTAATAATGTGATGAATAAGTAAAGGGATGGCAGATTTTCAATTACATGTTTCAAATCCCATAGCAAGCCTTTAATTTACCATTTCTAAATGTTTGTGCTATTTCTATTGCAGACAGTACTAAAATCAACTTTCACCAACTACAATGTTGAAAACACAAAAGGAAGCTTCTCTTCCACCTTTCGTGATGCAGGATAGAAATCGAAAATACCCTACTGTCAACCTAAGCCGTCATTTTTTTAAAATTTTGATAGACAGTGTTGTCATAGGAAACGAGTTAGAGCTCGATATTTTGTTGGGAACTGGGTCAAGTAGCCGTCCGAAGATTTTGCTTTAAGAACACAAAAGTGAAGTTAATGTAAAGGATTTAAAAATAAACATACATTCCATTATTTTCTTACGCCAATAAAATAAATGCATCAATGTTCCATCCGTCGGCAAACGTGCATAAACATCTCATCCAGTTTTAATGCAAGTCCTGGTGTGCTAACCAATATAATTATCACATTTTATCAGCTCAAAGATTCGATAATTGCTTGTAGCCTAACTTCTTCACAGACTTCATTTCTAGATTCGGCAATTAATATAAGTGCAATGATGTGGTGCACGCGAGCAACATGTGTTTGGTGGAGAGCCACTGCAAAGCCGATGGGAATATTCATGATTCTTTCTTATAAAAAAAAATTAACACTATTGCTTGTACTGTAAGCTGACAGCGCCTTGCTAAGTAAACAAGTATTGCTGTTAGCAGATAATATTTTTGACAGATTATATATCTGTTATATCTGCATCGTTTGTAGCCAAAGATATATTAAATCATCAGATGTCCATTATTTATTTTATGCCTATTATCAAACAGTTTTGAATGAAAAATATTAAGTTTACAACAATTCTCATTTTCTGTCTCGGGTTGATCCTGTAGTATAGGCCAAAACGTACCAAAGTGTCCTCGTTTTATTGACATTTTCATTGTTTCTATAGTATAGTAGTTACTATCCTAGTGTCTCATTTTTATTTTACTTAGTTTGCATGTTTTTAATAATTGTAAAGCGCTTAGAGCTTTAAGGTAAGTGCTATTTAAAAATGCCTAAATCAATAAAAAAAATAAATAAGATGTGTCCAACCCCTACCCCTGAACGATCAATTTTCTGCATTTTGTAAACAAATGTTATATCGCCGCTGTCGTCTCGTGGGTAGAGATTTAAATAAAAACCAATTAAGTCTTTTTGGATTGTAATTGAAAACTAAACTAAGCGATGCGGCCTGTAAGTTAGCTAGGCTGTTTGCCTCCCGGTGCGGCCAATAGATTTGTCACCCCAATTCAAAGAAAAAAACCTCTGCATTTGGCAGAAAATGCCACCATGTATATAAAGAAAAAAATTCCACCTGGAGAGGACCGCCTCTTCTACTTCACTGCTCCTAGCACCCACCCCTAAAAAAAATTATTCGTGGCCCTTTGGCACCATAGTGGACTTTCCAAAAAATTTAGAACCATTATTCTATGGTGATATGCATTTTCTTTAGTTTATAACGTCCAACAATGCATTAAATCTTATATGGTTGCTTACAAGAACAGTTTTTTGACATCAATTATCTATAAAGTTTAATGAGGTAAAATATCTATAGTTAGATATTAAAAGCGTAACAAATATTTTAATTAGATCTTCGTGCATTTTCTTGTGATATGTGTTGAAAAACAATTTGACGTATTTATTCTTATTTATTTCATTAAAAAATTAGTTTCAGCTTAATCGAAACTCCTCAATAAAAATGTCCTGGAACTTCCTGCACGAGACAGTATTTAACTCTAGCAACTCAACTGAAATTCTGAATGATGTCATAAGAATGGAAGGAGATGTCAACCCTCTCAACGAGAAAAATGTCAAATTAATGACTTCTCCGTGGAGTGCCTTTTTTGTGTCCTACAAATGCTTGTTTCCGGTCCTGTGCTTGTGGAGTGTAGCGGCCAACATGCTCACCATCAAGGTTATCAAACAGTTGGGCTTCAAACATTCCAACAACACGATCATTTCCTCCATGGCGGTGTCAGACCTACTTTGTCCCATTACAAATTTATACGCCATCATCACGGATATCGTGAGAGACTTCGATCTTGCCTGGGGCTGCTACCTGCAGCTGGTGCGCATAATTTTCATCAACCACTGGAAATACAGAGCCTGGTATTTTAGCATTAATCTAACGTTACTCCTAGGAGTCGAGAGAGTGGAGGCCATTTGCTTTCCTTTGGTAGCGTCTCGGGTTTTTCGACCTGCTAGAATGAAATATTTCATCGCCGCTCTGTTTATTATTGTAGTGACGGTCACTATGCCAGATCTCTATCTGTATTACGACTTTAACATGAACTTAGATCACAACACAGTTCAGACAACGCAAAGCATCCTGTACCTCTTGTACTTCGACCAAGTAAAAATCGCACATCTTGTTTGTAAGATCGTGGTCTTTATATTTCCCTTGGCGTTAATATTCTTGAGCTCACTGGTCTTGTATTGCTCACTTCCACTGTGCTACGGGGATTCCCACAGAAACCATGAAAAGTTAAGCACTAGAAGAAATGAATATAAGACACTTTTTGTCGTGTTCACAATGAAATTTCTTATGTTAATTCCGTCTACTGGACTCGTTTTGTTTCCTTATATCGCCCCACTCGAATTTACGTTTTCCCGAGACAGTCTTAAGGTCCTAGATTATGTTGTCAATATGTTCAATGTGCTATTTAGCAGCATAAATTTCTTGGTTAACTTTTGCTTGAACGAAAAATTCTTGGCAATTTGTAAACAAATGTTATATCGCCGTTTGTCCATTCATGGGTAAAGATTTAAATAATAAATTAATGGGAGTCGCTTAGTCACTTCCTTGTTTGGTCACGTGATGTGAGTAAGCCATCACCAGGCTGCTACACACAACAAAATATACTTCATCAGTGCTTCCCCAATGTCATGTTACTTAAAAATTGTACCTTTCGAAATATTCTGGAATACATGCGGTTTTTAAATGAAATCCATAGATGTGACAATAAATATACGTCAGTTATGATTAAAGGAAGAAAGCTATTTCAAGAAAAATTTGTGAGCGATATTCGATGGAAACTATCAATACTATTATCGGCAGGATGTTATTGAGCTCCCTGCGTGCTCATGACGTAATTTGCGTTTTTATTCAATTTTGATGCTGGAGACATTCCCCTTTGTTTATTTTATTGTAAATTTTCATTGGACGAAATGTAGTGTAGTTGTAGTGTGTATCGGGCTACTGTTGTCAAGCACTAGTGTGTTGTATACAGCCTACCGGAAGTCTTACTTGTTTTTACTCACATCACGTGACAAATCAATCGACTAAGCGACTCCCATTCAAGCCTTTTGGGTTAATAATATAAAACCTAAAATACAATTCCAGCCTCATTTGAATTATTTTTTCTTTTTAAATTAAAATTGATTATGCGCAAGTAATTATTATAATTTTAGAATCTTCTATTGATAAATATATTGGTATTTAATTACATTTTCCAAAGAATTTTAACAGGATACATATTATTCATTATCGTATAATCCCATTTGGGAAGCGTATTGCTTCTATTTATCATTGAAGAACAATAAAATAGGTTTTATAAATTAACTACAAGATAGAATGAACGTTTCACCTCATTCCCATGAAATGGTTTGGCCTCATACTCGAGAATATGAATATGAATATACCGAGTATCAAGTTGGCTACTCGTCGGAGGCACATCTGCAGTATTTTTTAGCGTCTTCGATCATTTCAAAGTACTTTTCTGGCCTGCTCAGTACCTTCGGCATTTTCGGCAACATAGTGACAATCATAGTTTTGGTCAAACACAGTAGTTTTAATGGCACCACCAATGTTCTCCTGACCTCTATAGCCGTCTGCGACCTCATTTATTTGCTCTCCGATTTTGTAACAGACTGGCATCGATTTTTAGTGAGAATCGATCTGCAATTGGGTGAACATTTTGAAGAACTGTACGTAAAAAGTTACGGACCTCTGAACAACATAGCCTTAATCATTGGCATTTTCCAAGTGGCTCTCATCGCTGTCGAAAGACTCGTGGCCGTTATATTTCCTTTTATTGTTTCTAGAATTTTCACACCTTTCAACGTCAAGTGCATCATTGCTTTCATCGTATTTTACACCATCGCTTTTTCGATGCCTAACTACTTTTTGGTCAACGCAGACGTGATCACGACTGGGGACGAGGAGATGTTGGCGAGACAAGTTTATTTTCTGTTCATTCTAAATACTGTGTTTTTATACTTTCTGCCCGTGTTAATCATTCTGTTCAGCAACGTGGCCATAGGAGTATCCCTGCATTTATCTTCTGTTAATCTACGTGCTCAGAAGTCGGTGACCTGTTCATCCAAGAGACAAAGAGAGCTGAAGCTGTATAAGATGTTACTTATTGTGTGTTGTGTGGCATTCCTGTCTTTCTCTCCTCGCATCATTTTGTCTTTTGGCTTCTTCTTTGACTATGACCTGTCTTACAATTACAAGAGAATAATATTTGATACATGCTTTCATATTTACACGTCCACGAATTTAATAATTTACGTCACGATGAGCTCAAAATTCGCCAAAACATTCAGTCAGCTTATCTGCGGCAATGGCTCCGGTTTAAAGTAAGCGAAGTGAATTATTTTTTTTATTTTTGTTTTGAAATAATAATTAAAGTTTCACACAAATGAATCATTTGAAAAAATAATAAACTACACATTATTGTTTGGTACTCTATTTTAACTAGAGAAATAGGATTGATTAGAATATATGGATTCCTTTACACTTTTACATTTGATTAAAAAATTAAAGCTTGCTTCACAATTTTGGAAGTTGTGATCAGTCTATAGAAGGTATTAATGGTAATCAGATGAATTAAGAGTGACTATCTCCAATCATTTCATGTCATAGGATTTCCAACTTCTACAATTTTAATCTTTTCATCAAGTCATTCGAGAGTAAACCGTTTGATTACGTCATAACTACTGGGTGATTAAGGCAGACATTCACCCACACGCCTAAACATGTTTGTTGTATTGCAAGCCATCAATTCTCAGTAAGTGAAATTAAACCAAAAAAACTTTTATGACGCTTGCATTTAAATTGAAATTACGTTTATAGAAGATTTAGTTAAAAAGTGAATTATCTTACAACCACGTTGTCGGAATATTTTATTGTATTTATTTATTTATTCATTTTGATATTTAAAACTCCGAGTTAAAATTTTATGCTTGAATGGAAAGTCTCTCAATGATAGTGTTCAGAAATGTTCAGTCAGTAGCCAAAATGAAAATTATGCATTAAAAGTAAGGGCGCGAGGAATGGAATTTCTGTTAAAAATAATTTAAGGGGAGGGTGCTGAAAATGTTTTCATTTCAATACATTAATGTACGTGTAACTTTATTTTTACTATTTTAACAAACAATCAAGGGAAATGTGATTTTAAAATTTTGCTATTGTAATTATTTTCATTTATTTTATTTTTTTTTTTTTTGTGTAACAGCAATGAAAATAAAACTTGATATAATTTCAGCCATGGGCGCCAGCAGGTAGTGGCAAGGTGGGGTACTTGCCCCCCCCCCTTTAACTTGGATTGATTGGATAAAAAAAATTTAGAATAAAATAGACAACAAATTTATTTAAGTAAAGAGAATATAAAGAGAAAGAAACTAAGCTGATGTCCTGTCCGTTCGTTCACCATACAAATACGCTACAGTAAATTAAAACTACATTAAAACATTACTAAAAAATGCATGCCCCCCCCCCCCTTTCAATTAGTTAAAAAAACGGGGGGGGGGATCTTTCAAAAGAGCGGGCGCCCATGATTTCAGCTGTGCTTCAACCAATAAAATTAATTACGAATACAAAAAAGAATTGCTCAGCCTTTTAATTTTTTGAGTTTCAAGTTTTTCTTTGTTCCATAAATAACATTGTTGTTTTTACTCTTTTAAACACATCCTGTCAAAAGAGAAAAAGAAGTTAATTGACGCTAACACGCAAATAGCATAATATTTAGTACATCAACATCAAAAGATTCGTTCAACCCCCCCCCCTAAACGGATAGCAACCGACAGGCTGAAAACCACTGGTGTTGATCATGGCATCAGGAGAGGTCACTCAAAGTATGAAACATCATCTGTCACTTTCGCGTCTCAGCTTGTTATGTCTTCCAACGAAATTATTACTATCACTCTTACTTATTCATAATATACTCTCAATGTTAATGTTCTATGAAACGATCACTTCAAAATATCACAAATTTCGGAGGATTCCCATTATAGCTAAAATAATTTATAATGTTTTTAAGAGAGTTAAGTTAAATCAAATGAAAAATAATCAGTTCATCGGGTCGTCCCGAAGGATTTTAGAAGAGCCATCATTAACTTGATGCCAACATATTATGTAAAAAAATGTAATATGGTACAAAGGATCCATCGTGTAGTTCCTGTCCTGGTACTAGCACAAATATAAGCCTTTTGTCCACTGAAGCAAACTTGCAGAAATGTGCCTTTTTATCGTACTAAACTTTCATTTTGCATTGAAACTTCAACATTTAATGTAGCCACATTATTTTGGCATTAAAATGTTTAGTTATCAGCTTCTAGACATAGTCCAAAGTTCTTTCAGTGTCTGTCGAGAGCATCCACGTAACCTTAAAAACTAGGCAGCCATGAACCTTATGGCCAAACACCAGTTCGAAGGCGGTTTAATCCTAGTGATTCTTAAACTGTGTCTCTCTTTTGGCGAAAAGTGGTGTCACAGAACGGCTATTGCGGAGGAGGGCTCCGGTCCTTACTTATCACAAACTATTTAATTTAGTAGTGGTTGGTACAGGACCGCTCCCCTCTGTGATGATAATGTGGGTGTCTAGGCGATGGTTCCAGGGACGTGCTGGCCCGTGACGACGCGACGAGCATTCGTCATAGGCCTTTTTGGGTAAATCAAATTTAAATTTCATAATCAAATTATTATGCACGTCTTGAATCGGGCTTCGGCAAATTCGCAATTCTCATAATATTGGCATCACTGGCTTTCCATACACCTGGTTGATGGTAACTTCCGCTTGACCGCTTCCGTAGTGGTCGTATTTTCATGTATCGCTCGATTGCAGACTGTAGGCCTATCGTAGTCAGTAAAGTTTGCATAAAGTAAGTTTTAAGCACATTTAAACGTTTACCGGTCAATTTTTGTCAAACGATAGTACGACAGAATAAAGTATGAAGTCATCGAAGCAGAAATCTGGAAACGACAAGAAGATTGCTAAAAGACGGACTGAATTAACATTGGCAAGCAGCGATCCGAAACATTTTCTACTACAAGTACAAGCGACCAGACAACAGTGACAGTCACTAAAGACACTGTGGAACTGGAGGAGGAGTCAGAAATTGCAGAGGATAATAACTTGAACTGTGAAGATGAAGAGAGTCATCATGAAGTAAGCAAAGATATTTTCTATGATACTTGTGAATGTGAAGAGTCTCGTGTTGGACATGAGCAGTCAATTCAGGAAACTGAACCTAATCAGGCAAAGGCCGTGGTCAGTGACCGTACAGCTGCAGAAATAGCAGAAAACGACCCAGTGGTCTTTTAAAAAATTGAAAATCCATCAATCCAAGACGAAAAAAGATTCATTTTGCTTGGTCCGTGTCAACCAAACTTACCTCAGGTTCACTCATCAGCCAAAATTGTAAAGTATTTCATCGAAGAAAGAAATCCTGGAAACGTAATTGTCAGCCAAAAGCGATCCTGACTAACTTATTCGCCGTATATGGAAAAACTATTTTGAAACACATGCCTTGTTTTTGGAAAAAGACGACACAAATGTGCTTCGAGATGGATTCAATCAGTGGAATAATCTTAGTCATAGAGATGCTCAACAATGTTCGCAAATAAATCACAGTGTAGCATGCGAAACATTGACGGCAGTTATGTGTGACCAAACGATTGATATTCAGTTGTGTAAAGAGGCCAAGGCATTACTCGACAAAAAAATGTGCATGCTCTTGAGCTACGCCGGTATTTGTACTGAATTATTGATGTTCTGCGTTACCTAACAGCAGAAACAATACCTCCACGTGGAAGTAATGAAAAAAAATTCCTCAACAGAATAGCAAAATCTGTTTGCTACCAACAAGGCGCTGGTAATTTTCGAAATTTACTGAACATCTTAGCTCAGTATGATATCTTAATGGCAAAGAAATTATTTGAAGTTAAACAGAGCAGTTGTGATAAAAAGGTGGTGTTATGCATCTGACGTTTTTTGTCAAATAACACAAAAGATAAATTGACAGCAGTGATGTCGGGTTTGGTCAGATACAACATAAAGCAAGAAATTTTTAAAATTTATGCAGCGTTGTTTTTCAGTGTAGCTGTTGATGGAACAACAGACATAACTCTATGTGAACAAGATGCTATTGTCGTTCGCTAAGTCAAGTCGGATTCTACAGAAGTTGAAGTATGTGAAAGGTTGCTCAGTCTGGTCGTATGTGAAACAACAACTAGCGAAGAGATAAACAAATGTATCAAGTCAGCATTTGACAGTTCAAATATCAATCTGCAGAAATGTGTTGGTATGTCTTTTGATGGCGCTTCGAACATGCAGGGCGAAACAAAGGGTGTTGTGACACTTATTAAAGAATATGCATCAATGTCGATTTGTGTCTATTGTGGAGCACATGGATTCAACCTGGTAATAAAGTACTGTTGTCGTTCTTCTGTTCAGGTGGTCAATATATATGGAACTGATAACAAACCTGGAATGCTGCAGAAGATACGGACGTTTTTGTTTGGAAATGCCCGAAAACGTAATAAGTGTTTAATGAATACAAAAAGATAAGCGATGAAGAACTCCATCAGCTGGAGTTGGCAGAAGCTCATTTCATCCGATTTTCGTCTGTTCATGATGCAACCAAAAGTGTTATACAACTTTATCCAGTAGTGTTGAGCACACTGGACATCATATGTCGAAACAATGAAGATTTTGATTTACTGCAATTGATGCTGCGTCAACTGTCTTTGATGACAAATTCTCTTCCCAGAGATCTTTGCTACAGTCGTTGTCTTCATTCATCCCAAGTACTATCAGAACAATGGTCAAAGACAAGTTTTGTAGCCTTGGCATGATTTTGTGACAATTTGTTGCAAATATAGTGCCGAAATGTTAGACAAAGAACATTCCAGCCTTATTGCTGTTCATAGTTTCATTAAAGAGAAACAACTTGCATCAGTTTTTCCTCTGCTATCTGTACTGTATCAAAATCTGGCCACAATTCCAGTAAACTCAGCATTTTCAGCAAAATGAAACTCATCAAGAATAGACCTGCAAACAGACTTTCTTCAGAACACTAAGCTGATCATCTACTTCTGACTACTGAAACGGACAGGATGTGGAGTTTTGAACGGGAAGACATTATTACATCCTACGCTGATACAGATAAACTTAAGCGTGTTCTATACCCATAACAATCCGTCAGTCATGATTTTTGATGATTTAACAATTTTTGATTGCATTGTGATCAGTGACGCACTTATTAAATTACTTAGGCAAGTGCCCTTGTTTAGTATGTAAACACTGTTTACTGAGTGAGTCTGAACTGAAATACATATTATTATGAAGACTGCTATGAAGCATGTTTTTTTCTTCATTTAAATAAAAATAACAAATATTTGTTTTCAGATTTCTTGTAAAACAACGAAAGCAATAAAATGAAAATATAATCTTTACATTCAAATGATATTTCGCAACATTTACAAACATCAACTAATTATTTATTTGCACGTTTTTCAAACTTAAACACATTGCCAACATCAAATGATAACTGCATTATTCAAATCTTAGTTTTACTTTTCAATAATATAATAAAATCGTATTTCACAAATTTCCTAACTTTCCAACTCACCAAACTTACTTTGCCTAAGGTGCAGGCCTTATATACTTCTTAAGAGCTTTGTAGTGCATAGCTTGGCCAGCCACGACAGCGGGCGATAAATTACGAACACAACATCTTTTTCTCAGCTCATTATAATACCATTATTAACTTTGGCAAAGCTCCAAGTCAGGCTCATAACAATATCTAAAGTACACTATTAGATAATATATTAGATAATAGATATTAGAGTAGATCAGCATAGTTGTCCCAGACCTGGCGAATGGCAATTGCGCAATGTTGCTGACAGCGTAGCCGCGTTTAGTATTGATAAAATATAAATGACCAGTCCGTTGTTGTGTAAAAGTAATCCTAGCATTGTTTTATTACAATGGAAACATAACATTTTGAAATTGAATAACTGTGACAGACTGAAAGTTTGAATTAACAATGATCATAAATAATGTTTAATGTTTAAAACTTTATTGGTACCTCACCAATGTCAACGAAAAAATCAAGCTACTTGAACAACTGCCTGACATCGGTATTCGGTACAACAAAGTTACACGGTACAGATTTCTTCTAGCCTCCCTCGTTACCGGTAGGCCTAGCTTACCTACAGTTATTACAATCTCCGGTTATTGGTGGGCCTCCGGGCATTTCTTACTACACCGTTCGTCACGAGTTTCCATGTGCCAGCACGTCCCTGGTTGGTTCAGACAAAGCATAACGAAAACTCACAACTCCAACTCCAGGATTATGGATGGTATAATGTGTTTATTACGTGATGTTATGGCAATTGCATTGATATAACATTTCATGGTGTGCCCAATCTAAACATCTGAGGCTCTCAATTATAAAAATCTTTGTGTCTGCCATGTACAATAAGAACACTCTGAAAACTGTTAACACTTTACTACTTGCCTATCCATAAGGCCTATTCTTGATTTACAGCAATTGATACTAAGTATGTAACTTCAGGATGACCATCCCGGGATCAATAACTTTTTCAAACCCAATATCATATGCCCTCTCCTCCGACGAAAGTGTTCATTCATGATCCATCAAACGTGGTGCGACCTATTGGAAAATCCCGAAAAAAATAACTCTATTAAGAACTGATAACAATTTAGCTCTGTCCTGTACCTCTGCCCGAGTCAATTGTGAAAATTGGCATGTTGAGTCCTTTATCCAAGTCTTTTTCTTTTTGGCAATACGTTCTCATCAGGTCCTTTATTGTCTGATGGAATCGCTCAAGTGCTCCCGGCGACTCTGGGTGATATGCACTCGACAAGCAATGTTCTATTCCTAGTTAGTTCATCACTTATTGGAAAAGCACACCCCTCAAGTTAATTCCTTGGTCAGACTGCACACAATCCTGAAAAGCAAACAATGTGAAAAAAAATGTATTAAGGCTTTCACGATTTTTGACTCTTGTAATTACGAGAAGGATTAGCTTCTGGAGACCGTGTTGACACACATACGATTATCAAAAAGTATTGGTGATTACATCTTTTGCAGATGTCCAATACGGTGTATTATCACATGAACGAAATGTTCCACAAACGCTGGAACGAGCTAAAAAAGAGCTGCTAGTAAATTTGGATTTTGATTTGCCCACTACTTGACAAGTATAATTTAATCTTCTTTAATGACCCACATCTTTTTTTTTTTTTTTTTTGGGACAAAGAAGCGCAGAGTTACTTTTTAAAAAAAAATGCTTACTCCCAAACGGACTTACAGTGGTGAGTCATGAAAGTGATGAGTCACGAACATGGTCAGTCACGAAAGTGGTGAGTCAAGAAAGTTGTCTTTTTTTTTTTTTTTTTTTGGGACAAAGAAGCGCAGAGTTACTTTTTAAAAAAACATGCTTACTCCCAAACGGACTGACAGTGGTGAGTCATGAAAGTGATGAGTCACGAACATGGTCAGTCACGAAAGTGGTGAGTCATGAAAGTTGTGAGTAATGAAAGTAGTGAGTCATCAAATGGGTGAGTAATAAAAGTGGTAAGAGAAATAAAGTGGCAAATAATGAAAGTGGCGAGTCATGAAAGCGGTAAGTCATGAAAGGCGTGACACATGTAAGTTAAGAGTCATGACAGTTGTGAGTCATGAAAGTGGCGAGTCATGAAAACGAGGAGTCATGAAAGTGATGAGTTATGAAAGTGGACAGTCATGAAAGTGGTCAGTCAGGAGCTAAGTTCATAGTTCATAATTCAACGACATTTATTAGAGACATTCACAATATATGATTACAATTTACTTAATTAAATACTAGCAGATAGAAAGACATGATGGCGGAATATCTAGAATTATTTAATGTTGCTGAAAATTTTGGATCAAACAAGACAAAAAAGTTGACTTTGTAACTAAAGAGATGGACAAAATAAGGAACAGCAAAAAGAAGACAAAGATCGAGAAGCTAGACTAGTAGAAAGAAATGATCTGAAAGAAATAGAAGAACAAAAATTAAGAGAACCAGACAAAGCTTTAGCAGCACAGAAAGAAATGGAAAAAATGAAAATAAAAGTACTTAACATGAAACTAAAAGATGAAGAAATAAAACTAGAAAGAGCAAAGATAGAATCTGAAAATATTTAAACATCAACAACTAACAAAGAAAAGAATATATAAAAACCTAAATTGAGAAAAAATTTTAACACAAAGAAGAAAGTATAAGTTATTTAATACAATTTGTAGGTATCTGAAAATCACATAATTATAAAGATGAGACATGGGAAAAATCCTATTAAGTATACTCTCGGGTAAAATTTTGAGTATCATCAATTCACTCAATGAAGAACAGATCAAAAATTACAGTTACATAAAGTAGATTCTATAAAAAATTATCGGAAACACTGAGGATAATTATCGTAGAAAGTTTCATAACATTAGGTTAGAATTATAAAAGATTTGAAATACTACTATTTTTAACAATAGGGACAAATTTATCAAATGGTTAGAATTCCCAAAAATTGACATCAGCTATTCTAAATCAAAGTTGGATATTTTTATCATAGACAAAATTTAAAGGAACACTTTAGTTCCATTATTCTCCTTCGTCAAGGAGAGAAGATAAAGAATGAAAGTGATTTGTTTGATGCGATCAAAACATTTAAGGACGCACAACCTAGTGCAGAATTAGATAATAGAGTTGACCCATTAGCAGCTGTGAAGATCATTTCTAATGATAGTGAATTTCAAAGGCAGAAGACAACATTTCAAAGTAACACAAGATATCAAAGTTATCCATTTCAAAATAATAAATATCAAAAACCTTTTTTTAAAGACCCTGGAGATAACAACTGTTTTTACTGTGGCATACAAGGAAATAGAAAGTTTGAATGTAGTAAATTCCGAAGAGACATAGGTTATAGGAATCAATTTCACCAAAGCTGGTCCCAATAGCAGCAGCCACAATAGAAATAACATAAAGAGAAGTAGACTACCTTATAAAACCCATTCAAGCAAATATCAAAGATACAGCAACAGTCAAACAAATATAACACAAAACGAAACATTTCCCCAATAAACATTAGCTAGTGCTTGTCACACTGAAAGGACACTTAAAGTTTTCCCGGCATATATCAATAATCAAATAGTTTAGTGTCTCAGAGACACAGGATACACTACTGTAGTCGTAGTAAAAAAAACTGGTGACAAATACTATACAAATGACCAAACACCAGACATTCTTAATAACAAAGATAAAATAGAATTTTTGAAAGCCAGAATCTTCTTCTATATCTTAAGGGCCCACGATCAATTTATTGATCATTTTGGCTCCTATGCATGTAGATGGGGTTTGCAATGTTTCTGTTACTGGGGTTGATGAGGAAATCATGCACAAGGGGTTTGAGGGCTTAGACACAAATTTGTCTAGTGTTGTCGCCTCAACCGTTCCTTTGGAAAGATTGTTCCAGTGCCTGATTGTCTTGGGCAGGAATGAGCAGCTCCTATACTGGCTTCTTGCTGGTATGAGCCTGAATTGCCTGTCATGGCCTCGTAGCTGTCTATGGGGGAGAGGAACGAGTTTCTGTTTAATACTGGAACAGTGGACCAGCCCATTAGTTATCTTGCACATCATGGAGAGCCTGGATTGTCGTCGTCGTTTCTCCAATGATGACCAGCCTAGTGTTTCTAGCATGCTGCCAACACTAGAGGTATTCCTGTAGCAGTTTAGGACAAAGCGTGCTGCTCGTCGCTGGACCGCCTCCAACCTGTCAATGCTCTTCTGGGTAAATGGGTCCCAGACTGAAGATGCATAATCTAAAATCGAACGGATAACGCTTTATATGCTCTTTCTTTCACACAGGAGTTGCCAATATTTAGATTTCGCCTTATAAAGCCTAGGGTCTTGTTTGCTTGGTTACATACATTGTTAATATTCTCGTCCTAGCGGACCTCTCTTTGAATTGTAACACCCAGGTACTTTACGGAGGAAACTTGCTCAAGTATATGTCCGTGCAGTTCGTATTGGTAGTGTAAATGAGTACAACTTCTAGTGACTGATAGGATTTTCAGTGCAAATTCATTGCTATTGTTATGGATAATCCAGTTTTCCAAATTATTATTAAAATTATCAAAGAAGTAACAAAAATCACTAAAGATCTAGGAACAGAAGAGATAAAAGGAAGAAATTTGAACATGAATTCAATACATAGCATAACAAGACAACAAAATAAAGGAATTTATAATAAATCAGTTACAGAACAAATGTCAGACATGTCAAAACAAATAACTAGAGAAGATTTAAACAATATTCATTTACAAGATAGACAAAGAGATTAATTCAAAATCGGATCAAAGACAGAAAAATCAAATTTAGAGGAGAGCAGTACATATCCACAAATAACAATCTGATTGTAAGATTTAGACGAAGAGATATTAACAGATCACAAATAATGTTACTTCCATTAGAGAGAAGTACAATTCTTAAATGATCCCAAAACTCAACAATTAATGTTCTATATTTAATATGGCATATCAGTAGCAAGACTCTTTTGGCATTTAAAATTTGAAGAAATTAGAAAATGCTTAGCATTCCATTTTATCTAATTTTGTATTGAAATTTAGCATTACACTTTTCCCCTATATATTTTTTATCTTTTCAGAGCGTAATGTTTTCAAGTCTTATACTTTCCTACTGCACATAATGATTTTCATAATAACTTTATAAATTGTTCACACTTTTGTCATTATTTTTTGCTAAGAATTGTATAAGACAATCACATTACTTATTACTCCTCAATTTTAAAGAACTGATGGTCATTTTGAAAATTATTTTAGTTCATGTAAAGAATTAAATGCAGTGACAATAATGCCTTTAAGGCAAATAGTATCCATTTTACTGTGAAAAAATGAAGAAAAAAATGTGTATTTTAAAATGAAAAAATAATTAAAGCATTTTCCTGCAAGTCATCTAGAGTATGTACGTTTTAACTATTGCATACTTTATTTTAAAAGTTCTGGTCATGAATTACTAATATGATTGAATTAAACTTGTTTATATTAATATCATTTCAATGCATATTTCAGGATTATTTTTGAAAATCATTAAAAAGATATTATTTTTTAATATAAGTTGTTTTATGAACATCAATTACAAGTATTAAATTCGATACTGCTACCTTTACTTTACATATCACTTTTTATCCAAATCTTGTTATTTCCGTTTACACTCAAACCTAATTTTGTATTGAGTACTTTAAACAGTTTACATTCACTAGTTATAAAAATACTATGATAGTAATACAAACAATATTAAATGAAGTGGTACTTTTAGAGATTTTTTGCATCTTAACATTTGTCAAGTTCTCATAGATATATATTATATTGCCATATAGAATATCTTGCAGTAACCAATTCTTTTACTTTTAGTTATTGTCATGCTTAACTATTTTATAAATTGATTCTGTAACAAACCTATTTTATTCCAACTAAATTTTTTGTGATTCTAGATTAAATTTTGTTATATTTTTTTTGGGATGATTATTAATCATTAATTAAAAGTTCATTTCACTTCCACTTTTAGTGGGACATTTGAAGAAAATATGTCATTCCTATTTTCGCATCTTTTTGTCAAGAATATATATTGATCACTTAAATGCTCTACTAACTTTGTGATATTAAAATTCAATATGAGTAATCTACAGACTTTTTCATGAGAATATTGATAACAATTGATCATTTGTGCATTCAGCATTACATTTAATGATTATAATAAGGAATATGAAGGGAGATAATAAATTAGAAGTTGATTGTCATACTATAATACAGTTCTTCAATGTACAAATTCTTTTTCTTTGGATAGGTCGTGTAAAAGACAAACTTGGCTGTGATTTTACAAACGACACTGATATTCATCCTCATGACAGGATGGCGTTGTAATTTTTGTATAACATGGTAAATAACGAGAAAAAGAGGGAACTAGTTTCTGGAGCGGACGTAGATTGGGCGCTGAGTATACTCATTATTGTTTATTCGCATTCATTATTGTGCATTATTAATTGGCACAAAATACATACTGTGTACCGGTACAAGACCAACCATTCTCTGTAGGTTAATATGTTTCTTTTATTTTGTAATTATTTTGATAACTTAATGCATCCTTTTAATTGTACTTAGCACTGTTTCATGTGTTTTATTATTACAATTGTATTTCATACATGTTATCGTCTTTGTTATGCACTGTTTAGAGCGAGAATTAAACTTAAAATAAGAGATCAATTTCTCACTATAGAGGCAGTGCGTAAAAAAATGTGTTGCTCCTTACGGGATATACTTGGATCCACATTTTTAATTCTTACAAGTACTCAATTTAACAAAGTTTGGGCTCACACTTGGATATTTGAATCAATTACTTTAATTATTACACCAAAAATAAATTGTGTGTTTGTCTGTGAATATTGATCCACTGTTTACTTTAACATACTTAGACTAAATTGAGTTCACGATTCCATTTTACGATACCAATAACAGAGCAAGTTTTCTTTAAATTCAATTGTAATAAGTATGTTAATTAAGTTTAAACATTTTTAGAATCCAGTGTTATATTTTGCCTGTGTTAAAATGGATTTTTTGTGTTGAAAACCAATCAGTAGAGGCATTAGACAAATGTTCTAGAAAGGAATTATTTTCCACTGCTTAAGATTTAGGATCAGTGTACCTCCTTCCGCCGTACAAAAGACCGTTCGAGATATGATCATCCTCCACATAATGGATAGGGATATGTTGTCTGAGGACGAACTGGTCTCAGTCACACAAACGCATGATTCTAATATGGTGCTCAAACTAAAGCTCAAACAAATGGAACTAGATGCTCATAGCGAAGGATGAAAAACAATGAGAGCTACAGAGAGAGAGAAAGAAGAAAAAGATAGATATCTACCAATTAAATTAAAAGACATGGAAATAACGATTAATTAGGGAGCAATGGAAAATAGCATCACGGTTCATGTCGGTCAGGGTTACAATGAAATTAAATTAGCGAAAGTAATCCCAAATGTTCAGAAAAGGGGTTTGACCAATATTTTGAAAAGTTTGAAAAAAACTGCCCAAAATTGTAAGATTCCGGAAAATATGTGGTCTACCTTACTGCACCCAGTTCTGACAGGAAGGGCAGCAGAAGTTTTCGTGTCCTGGAACGTGCAACAGCACGGTGAATATAAGCTTGTAAAATTATTATACTTAAGGCTTATGAGTGTGTCCCCGAAGCCTACCTTAACAAGTTTAAGGAGCTGCGGAAACGTGATGGCCAGACTCATGCAGAGTTTCGCCGGGAAAAAACAACAACTCCTGGACATATGGCTGCACGCAACGAACACCGACATAGACTTCAAAAAATTCAAAACCCATATTCTGATGGAGGAGTTCCAGAATTGTGTTCGTACAGAGGTGTGAATACTTTTTGCAAACCGTGGCGAAGGTGAAGCTCACATCAACTGTCAAAGAGCCCAAATGACAGACACAATAAGAAAACAGCATCAAATTACAGTATTATATTGTTTATTTTTATAATTTTCAATGTAATACTTGACAACTCTTGCAGCAAAGGCATAAACAGCAACAGTCCTTCCCCAGTTTACTTGTCCATTATCAAAGATTACATCCGCAACAATAAAAAAAGTTGGAAATGCATTTGTTTTATCTGGTTTTAGTCTGTTGACGATCTCTGTAAAAAATAAATCATGTCAATCTGACAGCTCTTTCACAGTACGCCGTAAGGAGTGACAATATTTATTGGGAGGCTTTTTAGGATTCACTTGATCAAAATTAATAAGTAAATCTTCTGCCATAGACTCTGCCTCACGACAAATTTGATCCAACGGTGAGTTGGAAAATGTCTGGGTACTAGCTTCCATCACTCTTGCAATATTGACTTATAGTGTTATGTATCACTTTTCAACAATTGGAACACACAAAAAAATAAAATAATAAAAACATAACGACTATAAGAAAAAACCCACCTGAACGTTGTTTTTTTTAGATTGTAAGACATTTTAAATCATGGCCCATTTCCTCCACATTAGCAGTCAACTTGTCACAGATAAAGGAAAGTCTGTTTCTAAGACATCAAGAAAGTGATGAAAGGCTTGATCCAAACCCGAGTTTAGCAACATCTGCAAGAATAACTCAGACTGAGATCTAATTTCCCTATGAATCAAAATGTCCCCATGCGCGTTGGTGGTAAAAATGCACCTTTGTAGCATTCCATTGAGAATGTAACTGGGAGCTAAGTTTCCACAAGAAATGTCAAATTTTTAAGTAGGAGTGTTTTATCTGTGTGTTTCACAATTACCGATCAACAGCCCGTGTAGTTTGCGCTGAACCTGATAAAAATAAAACCAGAAGTTATCAATCAATGAAGAGCGAGACATATCCAACGGTCCTTCAATCTTCCCCCTCAGCTCCACTCTTATCGTTTTCCAACCCACCGCTCAACAATGTACCCTCCCTTTCCCGATCCAACTTTACGATGGTCAGCGTTATAGAGAGCTTGTTTACATAATATTTCTCGTGCGTGCCCTCTGATTGACCCCGCATGAGACGCTGTGTTCACAAAGGGGTGTGGCTTAGGTCATTGATGTATTCTTGTTTACGCCGCCAACGAATAAAAATAATTAATCTGTTCCAAATAGTATTTTGTAGAATAAATGTTTTTTTTTCTAGAAATGCCGTGTAGCTTATCGAAGGCAGAGCTTAGGCGTTGGTAGACCCACCTATATAAGGGATTGACAGGCACGGAAGAGGACGGAGATTTTTTGAGATAAATTTTCTTAACATTACGAGGCGTGTTTTATTCTTTGTGTATTTGTGAGCTTATATGTGTTTATTTCGCATTATTTATTGGCACATTATTCTAACTGTGTTAACTGTGTACCGGTACAAGATCTACCATACTGTAAGTTGAAGATTGTAATTTCTTTGTGTATTTGTGAGCTTATATGTGTTTATTTCGCATTATTTATTGGCACATTATTCTAACTGTGTTAACTGTGTACCGGTACAAGATCTACCATACTGTAAGTTGAAGATTGTAATTATATTTTCTTTTCTTTTGTAATTATCTTAAGACATAATAAATCTTATTAATTGTAACTAGAAACTGTTTTGGGTCGTATCTTTAATATTGTTGATTCTATGGTATCGTCCTTTGTTAGGCACTGCTTACAACGAGCCAATTAAAATTAAAATAGGATATTAATTTATCCCAATACAGGTCAGTGCGTAACAAATGGGGGCTTGTCCAGGATAACCGAATCCATATTTTATTCTCATTAGACCCCAATTTTAACAAATTGCGGGCTTTTCCGAGGATAATTTTAATCCATAATTTTTATTACACCAATAATAAATTGAGTGTTTTTCTGTGGATTTTGACCCACAGTTTACTTTAATATAGTCAGGGTAAATTTGATTACACGATACCATTTTACGATACCAACAACAGAGCTGGTTACATTTTTTTTTTAAATTCATTTAGATTAGTGTGTGCACTAAGCTTAATTTTTTATAAAAATCTGTGTTGTATTTTGCCTGTGTAAAAATAGATTTTGATGTTGAAAACCCATCAGTTGAGGCATTAGACAAATGTTCTAGGAAGGAGCTATTTTCCATTGCTAAAGATTTAGGAATAAGTGTAACTCATTCTGCAGTTAAAAAGACCATACGAGACATGATCATCGTTCACTTAGTGGATGAATACATGTTATCTGAGGATGAACTGGCCTCAGTCACACAACCGACTGATCCTAGTATGGAGCTCCACTTGAAGCTCAAACAGCTGGAGCTAGATAAAGAACGAGAGCTAAGAAAGCTGGAGCTAGAAGCTCAGAGAGAGAAAGAAGAAAAAGATAGAGAGCTGAAAATTAAATTAAAACAAATGGAAATAACGGCCAATTTAGGAGCAATGGAAAATAGACTCATGGCTCCAGCCGGTCAGGGTTGCGATGCAATTAAATTTGCAAAAGTAATCCCTAAATTTTCAGAAAAAGAGGTTGACCAATATTTTGCGCAGTTTGAGATATTTGCCCATTATTTTAAAATTCCTGAATTGACCGGAAGGGCATCCGAATTCTTTGTGTCCATGAATGCGGAACAGTGCGGGGACTATAACCTAGTAAAATCATTAATACTGAAGGCTTATGAATGTGTCCCCGAAGCTTACCGTAAAAAGTTTAGGGAACTGTGGAAACGTGATGGCCAGACTCATGTTGAGTTCCTCCGGGAAAAGGAACGGCTCCTGGATAAGTGGCTGCACGCAACCAACACTGAGACATCTCATCAACCTAAACTCAGACTTAGTCTCCGGACCTGTGGTTGTGGGTGTCCGACCAACATTACCATTGGACGGCATCTCGTTGCTGCTAGGCAATGACTTAGCTGGTGGGAAGGTAATAGCCGAACCCATCGTTACTCATGAACCTTGTTTAAATGAAAATCAGGAAGAAGATCAAGAATTGTATCCAGCATGTGCTGTGACAAGGGCCATGAGTTCCATGATCTGCACAAAAGAGATTTCACAAAAGGGCAATAAAATTCTTCCTGAAATTGACCTGGGAAAAACATTTTTTGCAAGTTTAAATGAAGAGGCTAGTAATTACAAGACTCCAACTCAGTGCGTAACAGTCAGCTACCATAACATAACAACCTTAACAATCTTGTTCGTCTCAGCTCGGCGCTTGAAATTTTTTTCCCCACCACACCTAAAAACGTTCCAACCCTTCAAACTTTACAATAGACCCATCGACCACATCATAATACCCCGTTATTAGTTTCGTTTTCCCCGTCACAACTAACAAATGTGCCTCCCTTCAAACTTTACGTCATGCCCAGCTACCACTTTATAACACACTGTTAGTGTTTTGTCTTGTTTCTCAACTAACTTTCTGACTATCTCACAAACTGCGGGGACATCTGGATTTTTTTCAAAGGCAGTTTTTAATTTTCTCAAATGCAATTTTTAAAGTTCTCAAATGCAACTTTTAACCTTTACAAGGCACAAATTTCTTTTCAGCTAGCCTCTCTCTCAAACTCTTTCCATACAACGCTCAACTAACTTTCTGTCCAACGTCCATCTACCACATCATAACAACCCATTACTAGTTTCTTTTTCCACCACACCTAAAAAATGTGCCTCCCTTCAAACTTTACGACAGGTCCAGCTACCACTTTATAACACACTGTTAGTGTTTTGTCTTGTTTCTCAACTAACTTTCTGTCCAACGTCCATCTACCACATCATAACAACCCATTACTAGTTTCTTTTTCCACCACACCTAAAAAATGTGCCTCCCTTCAAACTTTAAGACAGGTCCAGCTACCACTTTATAACACACTGTTAGTGTTTTGTCTTGTTTCTCAACTAACTTTCTGTCCAACGTCCATCTACCACATCATAACAACCCATTACTAGTTTCTTTTTCCACCACACCTAAAAAATGTGCCTCCCTTCAAACTTTACGACAGGTCCAGCTATCATAGCATAAACCATCTTAAACGTTTTTTTTTCCTTCTCTGACCACAGACATCTGTCTTCGTCTCATCTAACAGCTCCTCCTACCTCCATATTTTTTCTGATCATCTCAACTCTTTCAACATATTTCATTCTACCACAGCCAAGTCCACATTCAAACATTATTAATATGCCCAACATCAATCAAAAATTACTATGTCTTACTCGAGTCTCATAACACCTCTTAACCATACTTTTTAAACTTTTCATCGACCCACAGAACCAAAGTTCATATTAACTATTGTAGCTAAGCTTTTCCATCAATAAAATTCAATAAACTTATCCTGTTACAACAGAATTATTCCATAAAAAGAAGAAAACTCGTTATGATTCACACATAATGAGAACTACTTATTAGAAAATCGACCCCGCCATAGTGATAACCACTTAAAATATAAAAGAAAAATAATTAAAATACAATAAAAAATAAAAAACTAGAAGACAAAAATGACCCCAGTCACTTGAGAATCACTTAAAAAATACAAGAAAAAATTTTTAAATCAGATTACACAATGAGAAAACTAATTATAAAAATTGAAAACCACTCAATAGAAAATTGAGAAAAACTCAATAGAAAATTAAGAACCACTCATAATAAAATATTATGCAAATGAAAAATGTTGTGTAATAAAAATCGTGATTCTGTTAAATCTTGCGATTGGTTAATTGTATACCTTGAATCATATCATAAAATATGATGTCAATGAAAAATATTGTGATTCTGTTGAATCATGCAATTGCTTAATTGTATACTTTGAATCATATAATAAAATATTTTGCAATTGAAAAATATTGTGATACTGTTGAATCTTACGATTGATTAATCATGTTTGCTTGTTTCGAAATATTGTATAACAAAATCGTGATTCTGTTGAATCTTACGATTGCTTACTTGTATACCTTGAATGATATAATAAAATATTATGCAAAAGAAAAATATTGTATACGCTAAATCATATAATAAAATATGATGGATAAAAAACGTAATCGCTACAATAGCTCTTTTGTTATCTCTTTGATGTCGTATTTGATGTCGTATTTGCTATCTCTTTGATGTCGTATTTGATGTCGTATTTGATGTCGTATTTGATGTCGTATTTGATGTCGTATTTGATGTCTATTTGATTTAGTTTTTGCTATCTCTTTGATGTCGTATTTGATGTCGTATTTGATGTCGTATTTGATGTCGTATTTTATCAAATTTATTTTAAAATTTAATCAAATTAATTAATCATTAATTACAATTCAATAATTATAGGTTTACACAACAATTTAATATAATTACACTCCTACAACAGTACAAATCAAAGGGAGGTAACTTTTATAAGCCCATTACAAAAAAGTAATTATCGAGTTATTCCCCCTTGTAGGTTTGACCCTTAAAATTGTCCCTTAAAAATCTGCCCTGATTTGAACACTATTCTTCTACTTATCTTTCTAATTATAAATGACATAATTGTCATTTTAAGCAGTTTTAGAAAGCATAGCAAGTGGTGCTTGTAAACTATTATAAATTGGTGGAGTCTATAAAATTTTCCTAGGCTCGATACATTTGATAGACAATAAGTTGAAGGATAACCAAGTATTCGGTTTTACACATCGTACTGACCGCTCCAGTCTTACATCCTGTTCACACATAATAGATGGCAATTATTATTTATTTATTTTTTGTCACTTCACAAGTTTAAAAAAATAATGACTCTGTATTAAAACACATTTACATATCGATAAAGGTCTACAATTTTGATAACAGTTAGTCAAGCATCAAACATGTGCAAACTGTCTTCAAATTATATCTTATCGTAAAAGCATGACTTTTAAAAAAGGGATAGGTGTTAATGATAAACTGTATGGTGGTATCATGCTTTTTATTCTATTTAAGAATTTAAAGGGCGCATACAAATAATGCACATTTTATCAATTATTATTTAATCAATAGTACTTCTTTTTTTTCTTTAAATGTTCTAATTTTGTTTCATAGTTTCATGAATAACAGATTTTAAAATGAAATACACAGCTTATATTTATTTTTATTAACATCTAAACTGATTTTGTCTTTTTAATATCAGAGTAATAAACGAACTGCCCATCCATTTTTATTGCATGCATTTTTTTATATTATTTATTTAATTTTAGATTGAAGTCCAGTAGAAGGCTAAGAAAAATGTTTTTGTGAACCAGGATATCAATTATCATATCAATTCCATTTTTAAGTACTTGTTTTTAAGGAAAAAATTGTTTATTCTTAATTCGTCAATTCAAAATAGATTCTGAGGATTGTCACAGAACAGTTGTTGCGGAGGAGGGCTCCAGTCCTGACTTATCACAAACTATTTAATCTAGTAGTGGTTAGTACAGAACCGCTCCTCACTGTGATTATATTTTGGGTGTCTATGCGTTGGTACAGACAAAGCACAACGTAAATTTAACAGAAACTCACAACTCCAATTCCATCACCTACACCACAGACCATCACATCCTCTGCACGGTTTGGTGTAGACGAGTACCGTTGATGTCCCTAACAATATCCCTGTTATTATGAAATCAATAACCAACACAACTTAATCATTATAAGCCCACATGCACTGTCTTTTTCAATGTTCAATGCCACGTTTAAACATAACACTTCAATGCCCACCTGGCTTCTTAACAATAGCACAGGGGCGCAACCCGCGTATAGCATTCATTTAATATGTGTAACACAATCCAACAAGTGTTAAAACACATGATTATACTCATTATCAACATTATTTAAATTACACAAGTTTTAAACAAATGCACGTGTGAAACTTAACACTCAAATAAAGATAGCACAACTAAATTAACTAAAGATACAAAGTCCTCAAAGCATGCCTAATGTTGCCTTCAGAAAATCTTCTTGATGAAGCTATGGAAACTATTCTCATACTAAACTAAACAATCTCCGTCTACCTAAGCTACATCCAAACTGTAATCACCCACACAGAAACACTTTGAGTCCTAAATTACTAGTCCCACTATGACGTCACAAGCAATGTCAAGAATGTACACTACTGGAACCTTTCCCGAAACATGTGGGGTACTGAGTGTTACTATTGCCTTATCTCATTTTAGCCTTACATCATTCATCAATACGATCGTGCACTTCTCTTCTGTCCATTTGCTGTCATCTACTAAGTCTTTCCTGATCACCATGTCACCACACAGATAATGTCTATATACTTTAACCTTTTTATCTTCAACTAACCAATAGACACTTTCTTTCACTCCGATGCCATTCAAAAGTCATCCTATAAAAAATCTCATCTTTCCTATCACTTATGTTCTCTTCACAGTTCTTGATCACACGTGTACTCTTATTCTTCTTCTTTACTAATAACTTCCCTTTCTTTTCTACACACTTCTTTTCCTAAACTAATCTGAAACACGTGGATGCCGTTTTCACCTCTCTGCAACTAGAATTTCCATCTCCCTTGTCACGGACGACTGGGCAATTCCTTGATACGTGCCCCTGTTGGTGACACTGGTAGCACCGACCCTGAAATCGACACATCACGGCGGTATGGCCTGGGCGTAGACAAGTAAAACAGACCCGTGGACGGTTGCATTGTTTGGCAAGGTGTCCACTTGCATAGCAATGAAAACACCGGCGCTCTTTGTAGCAATCTCGAGCCAGGTGACCAGTTGAGTAGCACCTGTAGCAACGCCGTGCGTTAGTGCAGTACCTTGCAATGTGACCTGCACAGTGACACCTGTAACAAAGTGATACGTCCCAATGCCTGACTTGATGGTACCCTGCTGGTCTCCTATGATCCATCTGTTTGCACCTCGACGCCATCATCTTTCGGACGACACCTTCTGTTGGACGTTTGTCCCCTTACTCTGTTACGTCAGCCTTGTCGATCTCCTGTTGCCTAAACCCCGAAAAGAGCACCCAGATGACACTGAACGGATGTTGCAGAGGAGGGCTCCGGTCCTGACCTATCACAAACTAATTAATTTAGTAGTGGTTAATACAGGACCGCTCCTCTCTGTTGTGATAATTTGGGTGTCTAGGCGTTGGTTCAGACAAAACACAACGTCAATATAACGAAAACTCACAACTCCAACTCCAGGTGTTTGGATGATATAATGTGTTTATTCCTTGATGTTATGGCAGTTGCCTTGAAATTACAATTTCATGGGGTGCCCAATCTAAACGTCTGAGGCGTTTAATTATAAAAGTCTTTGTGTCTACCATGTACAATCAGAACACTCTGAAAACTGTAAACACTTAACTACTTGCCTATCCCCAAAGTCTATGCTTTGTTTACAGCTATTTGTACTAAATATGTCACTTCAGGATGACCATCCAGGAATCCATAACCTTTTCAAACCAAACATCATATCCCCTCACACACACCAGAAGTGCTCACCAGCTCATTCATGACCCATCAAACGTGGTGCGACCCATGGGGAAATCCTGAACAAAACAACACTATTACGTATTGATAACAATTGAGCTCTATCCTGTACCCTTGCCCCAGTCATTTGTGACAAGTGGCATGTTGAGTCCTTCATCCAAGTCTTTTTCTTTTTGGCAAAACGTTCTCGTCATGTTCTTTAATGTCTGATGTAATCGCTCAAGTTTTCCCTGTGACTCTGGGTGATATGCACTCGACAAGCAGTGTTCTGTTCTTAGTTAGTTCATCACTTATTGGAAAGTCCAGCCCTCAAATTTATTCCTTGGTCAGACTGCACACAATCCTGAAAAGCAAACAATGTGAAAAAAATGTATTAAGGCTTTCACGATTTTTGAATCTTAATTATTAATAATTACTAGAAGGAGTAGCTTCTGGAAACCGTGTTGACACGCATACGATTGTCAAAAAGTTTTGGTGACGTGATTTCATCTTTGGCAGATGTCCAACGCAGTGTATTATCACATGACTGAAATGTTCTTCAAACGCTGGAATGGGCTATAGAAAAGCTGCTGGTAAATTTGGATTTTGATTAGCACACTACTTGACAAGTATAATTTAATCTGCTTTAATGACACACATCTTTCTTGATTTTGGGCAAAAAGAAGCGCAAAGTTATTTGTAAAAAGACATGCTTACTCCCAAATGGCCTGACAGTGGTGAGTCATGAAAGATGCGAGTCATGAAAGAGGCGAGTCATGAAAGAGGCGAGTCATGAAAGTGGTAAGAGAAATAAAAGTAGCAAGTCATGAAAGAGGCGGGTCATGAAAGCGGTCAGTCATGAAATTGGTGAGTCATGAGAGTGGTCAGTCATGAAAGTGGTCAGTCAGGGGCTTAGTTCATAGTTGTTTTTCTGAAATGGGTAGTGTAACAGACCAAGTTGGCTGTGATTTTACACACGACGCTAATATTCATCCTTTTGACAGGATTGGGTAGTAATTGTATTATAACATGTTGAATCATGAGAAAAAGAGCGAACTGGTTTATAGAGCGGAAGTAGACTGGACGCTTTAGTAGAGAAAGAGAGAAGAACATGATTTTTATCTGAAAGAGGAGCAGACATATTGAATCTCTCGTATGTTTTATTGAATTATTGTGATTTAATTGTGATATGGAATAGTCAACAAGTGTGTGATTATTGCTTCCTAGATACAATGCAGGATATCCTCTTAGCAAGAATTATTATTGTTCTGTTTATTAAATATAATCAAATACTGTATAAAATATTCATTGGACGTTATCACTTCATTAGTAAGAGAGAGAACAGATATGTTTGGGGAGTGAATGAATCAATTATTCAAATAATAATAATAATATGTTGTCTTATATAGCGCGGTACCCCAGCCTAAAGCTGGGCTCACCGTGCTGTACATTAAAATATCAAAAGAGAAATAATCATGACAATAAAATAAAAAATGTTTTTGAAATAAAGAACAGCCAAAAAATGTATATTCACCCACCCCACCACATAACTTTTACAATGCAAACCATGGACTGTAGCCAGCAAGATCATTTATCGGTCAGAGGAGGGGAATCACTCAGGGTTGTATAATTTAAAAAGATGCATTTTTTGTGCAGTTTTGAAGGCCTGGGTGGTTGGTATATTGAGTATGTGTAGTTGCAAAGAATTCCATTGTTTGGGGACGCAGAAAGAGAAAGATCTTTCACCATATGTTTTAGTGGGAACGGACAGAATACGCGTGGCTGCAGAGGAGCGAAGCAGTCAAAGGGGTCAATAGACAGAAAGAAGTTCGGTTAGATAGGAAGGGCAGGAATCCAAGAAAAAAATGTGACAGAGAACAGACAACTTGTAGTCAATGCGCGCCTGTATAGGTAGCCGATGAAGGGAAAAGAGTAGTGGAGTGACGTGATCACACTTTCTTACCTTTAAAACTAGCCTAGCAGCTGAGTTTTGAGCTTTCTGAAGATTTTCTATGCAGTGTTTTGGTGAACCTGACAGAAGAGAGTTGCAATAGTCAAGACGAGAGAAAACAAGAGCACAGTCTAGAGTTTTTGTAGCGCTAACTGTGGGGTAGTGGCGTATGGAGCTGATCTGACGGATAGTGGTGTATGCTGAACGACAAATGTGAGATTTGTGTTAATCGAGAGACTTGTTGTTAGAAAGAATATAACCAAGATTCCTAGCAGAGGGTGTAAACCGGATGTCGGAGTTGCCTACTTGAAATGAGGTAGGAAGAGTTGAGGTAGAGGATGATGTGTGATTGTGAATGAGGAGTGCTTCCGTTTGTCAACATTAACCTTCAACTTGCTGAGTGTCATCCATGACTTGACATCATCAATGCACCCTTGCAAAGTCTTGACAGCGGATTCAACAAGAGAAGGATGGGTATGCTTGTATAGCTGCGTGTCATCTGCAAATGACTGGCTCTCAACAGCATTCCTCTCAAAAAAGAGGAGCAGTGATCTGGTATACAATGTGAATAGAATCGGGCCTAAAACGGACCCCTGTTTCACTCCGTACACCAAATCAGCACTGCCTGAGAGACAGCCATCGACAGAGACCGCCTGCGTTCTATCAGAGAGGTAGGACCTAAACCAAGTCAAAACTGAACCAGAATTTCCAAAGTAATTTTCAAATGGTTTTGAAAAGTGTTACATGGTTAACAGTGTCAATGGCCTCACTAAGGTCTAAGAGGATAAGGATGGAGATATTACCACTGTCCTATGCGAGCAAGAGGTCATTGGTCACTTTCAAGAGGCCATCCATCTCAGAAATAGTTAACCATTTAATACAAGTATTGTTCTACTGGTAATAATAACATGTGTTACAAATAGGAATTACTATTTTTGGGAATATCCTTCTTTCTTTCATCAGCTGCTGTTTCTGGTGGTGGCCCTTTTCTCATATAAGTATGTCATATTTAACGTTATAACTTTCTGAAACATGTTCAGATTCCTCCCTTAATAGCCTAGTGAAACATGTTCAGTTTCCTCTCGTGTAAACTCTTTTCCTAGAATTTTAGCTTTTAATTTTTGTATCACTCTTCAGCTTTTCGATAAGCTTCATCCGGATTGACCTATGTCATTATTTGACTCTTCGTTGAGACGTGCGAAGAATTGTTTCCTTTCAAATGTCTATAATATTGATTTAATAATTTTATGTTACTTACTCCTAAACTGACTGTTCAGCGATCAAGGACAAAACAGTTTTGGCAGCCCGTCCAGTGAACGCCGGGTAGAATAAATTATGTTCTGAAATTGAAAGTGGAATTATTTTAAAATACTGGACAATATCTTTTATCTGCAAATTATTGATTTAACTTTGCAAATTGAATTGTATCACCACCCTGACTGATCGTGGCCTGCAGTCAAATGTTTTCATTGCACTTTGCCTGCTTATTATCTTCATTTCTTTTAATTTATTTTGAAGCCTTCTTTTCATCTCTAGCTGCATCTCTATGATGTCTCAACCTTTATCCCTCTTTCTCCCCGTGTCTTTCATATTTCTATATCCGTAGCTCTCTCTGTGCATCTAGCTCCAATTGTTTTATCTCTCATTGTTTTCTCACTATAACGTTTAGCTCCATTTGCTTGAGCAAGAGACTGAGCTCTATACTAAGATCATTCTTCACGTTGACTGATGTAAGATCATCCACAGACCACATATCTTTACCTAACAACTGGACGATCATCAAATCTCTTTCGGCCCTTTTTAAAAGTAAATGGGCCATTTCTATTCCTAGATACTGCTCATTTGAAAATTAATTCATTTCAATTCCAATAACAGAGCTAGTTTCAAGTTTTCTTTCAATTCAATTTTAATAAGTGTGTTCATTAAGTTTAAACATTCATAGAATCCAGTGTTATATTTTGTCTGTGTCAAAAAGGATTTTGATGTTGAAAAAGCAATCAGTAGAGGCATTAGACAAATGTTCTAGAAAGACCGCACGAAATATGATCATCTTCAAATTAGTGGATGAGGATATGTTGTCTGAGGACAAACTAGCCTCAGTCACACAATCGCATGATCCTAGTATAGTGCTCAAATTAAAGCTCAAACAGATGGAGCTAGAAGCTCAGAGTAAGAGAGTGATGAAAAACAACGAGAGCTACAGAGAGAGAAAGAAGAAAAATATAGAGACCTACCAATTAAATTAAAAGACATGGAAATAACGGCAAATTTGTTAGCAATGGAAAATAGCCCCATGGTTCATGTCGGTCAGGGTTGCGATGCAATTTAATTTGCAAAAGTAATCACAAAATTTTCAGAAAAGGAGTTTGACCAATATTTTGCAGTTTGAAATAACTGCCCAAAAGTTTCTTGAAAAGATGTATTCTAAATTACTGAAACCAGCTCTGATTGGAAGAGCAGGCGAAGTTTTTGTGTCCTTGAACGTGGAACAGCACGGTGACGATCAGCTTGTAAAATCATTAATAAGTAAGGCTCATGAATGTGTCCCCGAAACCTACAGCAAAAAGTTAAGGGAGCTGTGGAAATGTGATGGTCAGACTTTTGTAGAGTTCCTCCGGGAAAAGGAGCGATTCCTGAACAAGTGGCTGCAAGCAACGAACACCAACATAGACTTCAAAAAGTTAAGGAACCTCATTCTGATGGAGGAGTTCAAGAATTGTGTTCTTACAGAGGTGCGAATACTTATCGTAGACCGCGGCGAAGGTGACGCACATATGGCCGTAGTTTTAGTTTACGACTTCACTATCTCACATCAATTGTCAAAGAACCCATTTGAAACCAAAAATGACAGGCACAATAAGACAACTGCATCAACTTACAGTAAACCTCAACAAAAATCATTCAAGCCTGGTACAAAAGAAACAAGTGCAAAGGACACATGTGCCTTCTGTAAAAAAGGGCATACGAGGGATGAGTGCTGGAAACTCAAGAAGAAAACTGAGAAGACCTCACATCCTGGTCCACAACACAAAGTCTCCGCTTGTAGGTCTTGTCATACATCTGGAAACACATTTTTAAAATTCAAGAGTTTTTGCTCTCCAGATGTCAATACAAACTTCCACGATTTTTGTTACGACTCATCACAGAGTTTCAGTATGAACAATAAGGCTAGTTTTACCGACTCCGACAAAGTCCTTCTTCGACTGCGAGTTTTATGAGCTTTTCGCCAAGATCCTTTTGCTCCAAGAAGAGGTCTACCTCCAGAGGGCGTCTTACTGATGACGTGTGTGCAAGTTTTGACGACTCTACACAAAGTTTTATTTCCTCTAACCTAGTCAAATGTTCTCAAGACTCCAACAAGAGTTTACCTAACAAGGTCTAAAATTCTACATCAGACACAACTGATGTCATACAAGACCTCATGCATTTTGTAACGTATCATAAACACAGGTAGATGTATTATGATGTTGTTACCTGTTGGATTGTCATTATCACTTATACTATACTGTCATCCACATTTTACATTCGTTCACCATGTTTATCCAAATAAGTACCAGAGGAATTAGCATCATTACCTTTATTAACTGATGAACGGACACAAAATAAAACAATATCTCTGTAAATCAGAGTAAAATATAATACTTCTTGCAACTTCTTCTGTCTCACAAATGAGCATTCAGATGAAATTAATAGCTATAATGAACATGGCCAGCGCCAATTATATGAATCCTTGCAGAACAACACTTATGATCGTTAAAACTCTATCCCATAATTCCTTCACTTCCTGTTATTTCTATTTAACAAAAAACAATACATTATTTTTACGAAACAAAATTGATATCTAAATATTAGATATAGAACACCTTTCATATCTCGGAAGGATCTGAATCACTGCCCAGTGATTTTTCCAGTCAACGACCAATCAAAATCTCACGGGATACAGGTGCTTCACAATCCTTGCTACTTGAGGGTATACTACTGGGAGCAACATCCTGTTACGAGGTGTAGAGCTGGAATGCAAAGATGAACCTTTACATATCATCAACCTCAAATTAGACTGTGGTTGTTGGTGTTCGACCAACATTACCATTGCACGACATCTCGTTTCTACTAGGCAATGACTTAGAAGGTGGGAAGGTGATGACCGAACCATCGTTACTTGTGAACCTTGTTTCAATGTATTACCGGAAGAAGATCCAGTGTTATATCCAGCATGTGTAGTTACAAGTGTGAAAAATTCCAAGATCTCCAAAAAAGTGGTTTCACCAAAAAGCAATAAAATTCTTCCTGAAATTGATCTTGGAATAAACAATTTTGCCAAACTAAACGAAGAGTCAAGGAATCACAAGACTCCAACTCGAAGGCAACTTTTTGAAGAGAAGAAGAGTTATCCAAAAAAAAATCAAACTTCGAGAGAGCGCTTTGCCCCAAGAAGAAGCTGAACAATACCCTGTATGTTATTACATTCAAGATGACATATTTATGAGAAAATGGCGACCTCCAGGCGCAAAAGCTGACGAAGAATTGAGAATAGTTGATCATAATGCAGTTCCTACACCATTCAGGAACGAACGAAGTCCTGAACTTAGCCCATGATTCACAACTTTCAAGACATTTTGGAGTAAACAAGATATATCACAAAATCACGTCACACTTCTTGTGGCTCAAAATCAAGAAAGATGTTGTTGACTACTGCAGATCATGTCATACTGGTCAGGTGGTAGGGAAACAAAATCAGAAGATATTGCAGCTCCTCTTTAATCTATTCCATCGTTTGAATAACCTTTCGGTCGCGTGATTATAGACATCGTTGGACCTCTGCCAAAGACAAAATCAGGTCAACAATACTTTCTGACCATCATGTGTGTGTCTTCAAGATTCCCAGAGGCTATTTCCTATTTGCAATATCAATACTCCAAACATCGTCAAAGCCTTGACCAAGTTTTTTTTTACATTGTTAGGTTTTTGAAGTCTGTACAGTCTGACCAAGGAACCAACTTCACGGCTTGACTATTCAATCAAATGATGAAAGAATTGGGCATAGAACCCTGATTGTCGAGTGCATATCATCCAGAGTCACAGGGAGCACTTGAGCAAATCCATCAGACATTAAAGAACATGTTGAGAACGTACTGCTTACCATATTAAAAAGACTGGGATGAAGGAATCAACATGCTACTGTTTGTCACTTTCATTCAGCGCCTTGGAACTGGTGTTTGGTTAAACAGTTCGCGGTCCCCTTAAACTTTTAAAAGACACGTGAAAGTCATCGAAACCCACGAAAGGACTTTTAGACTATGTCGTAAAGTTTAAAACTAAATTTTTTGATGCCGTTAATTTGGCTAAATCACATTTAAAAGATTCTCAATCTAAAATAAAAGTTTGGTACGACAGAAACTCACAATTCAGTCAGTTTGCTTCAGGGGACAAAGTGCTAGCGCTTTTGCCGATACCAGGGCAGGCGCTACAAGCTATAGGTATGTTGGTCCCTACGTAGTTGAGGACAAAATTAATTATTTAAATTAAAGTTTGTTGACATTAGATCGTAAGAGAAAGAAACAATGTCACATTAATATGTTGAAAGAAAATGTTGATAGAAAATAATTATAATAATATTTTTTTTAATTTTTTTTTTAAACACGCTTTATCCCTAAGGCTTGAAGCGATTTAAAAAGTAAACTATATTATCTATAATTTTCCACATTTAAAACAAACGCAACACTGCAAAAACTAATTACAAACATACCAAGTCAAAGTCTTTCTATCCATTTCAACAATAACCAGCACAGCCAATATGCATTAACTGGAAAATATGGTGGACAACATCATCCCAGAAAGTGTCTGGTTGTTTCTGAGAGCGACAGGAAGGGCTTTCCAAATTGTTGGGCCAGCAAATACGAAAGTGTGCTTTCCGTAGTCTCAAGGCGAACACGTGGAGTAGAGAGTTTGCCACTATCGGATGAGCGGAGTTGTCTAGTGGGTACACAAGGCGTCAGCAGCAAGTCTCAATTTTGTACACTATGCGAGCACTGACCGGCAGCCTTTGCAGCTCTCTCAGAAGTGTTTTAGCATGGTCGAACTTGCCTTTGCGAAGAACAATCCGAGCCGCATGTGATGATCATTGTCCATCTTCAGAAACTACTGTTAACTTAATCTCATCTTTAACTTCAGTACTTAAAGGAAATGTTACTGAAACCTTTGATAGTGTCCCAGAAAAAGTTGGTTATTACAGACGTAAAAATTCTGAAATACTGGCCAACTTGGATAAGAAACTAGGTTATTATTCATTGAAAGAGAAGGATGTTGTTAAGTCTGTTATTGCAGAATTTTTTTTTACTTTTCCCTGATGTGCCTAATAAAACCAACATAGCTGAACATGATGTTGAGATTGGCAATGCAGGTCCAGTCAAGCAACACCCCTATATGGTCAATCCGGAAAAACTTGAAATAATCTGGTCTGGAATAAGATAAATGCTTGAAAATGATATCATTGAACCAAGCTCTAGTAAATGGGGTTCACCATGTATTTTAGTCCCAAAGCCTGACAAAAGTTACAGGTTTTGCACCGACTTCAGGAAAGTTAATGCAGTTACAAAGTCTGATTCCTTTCCGATTCCAAGGATAGACGACCCTATAGATCGAATAGGCGATGCTAAATATGTGACCAAGATAGGCCTACTGTCATGTTATTGGCAGGTTACTCTATCCGACAGAGCAAAAGAAATCTCTGCTTTCTGTATTCCAGATAGTGTATATCAGGGGTCTCAATCTCGTGGCCAGCGGGAAATTTGCGGCTCGCTATAAAATATTTTGCGGCCGCCACACGACAGCAGAGTTTAGTGTTAATGTGGCCCGCATGTTTCTCCAATTCTGAGATCCATAATGTGACCCTAAGCGACGCTTTCAGTCAAATCTCACCGACTCGTCCAATTCTGATTTTTAATAAGTTTGTATAGGTCTATACATTGATTATATAGGTAAAAACTGTTTTAAAAGCAAACTATTTTTTTTATTATTTTATAGCATTTTATGAGACAAACATGGCCAAAGTGCTGTTTTGAGAAAAGTTTTAAAAATTCAATTGGTGGCTAATTTACAACCATAGTTGTGTAAATCGTAGCAATCGGATACAGTATTAAACAAACAGTATTAAAATTGCCGCTACTACTTACGAGTGGGGATAATTCCGAGCCTGTCAGCTTGGTTACTTTAAAAATAAAATTAGTAAAAAAGCATTTTCTACATGAAAAAAATCAAAATTAATTCTCCCAACACTAGCTTCTTCATTCGCTTCAATAATTGATAAATATGCTCACCCCCTCCTGTTTACTGTATGAACACGTTTTAGCATTTTACGCATTCATGGAGAAGTATAAGGTGATTGTTCCTGTACTAAGTGATCCCAAAGGGCTCGTGGACTTGGCTTTTCTTGTTGACATTACACAGGAGCTGAATGTACTCAATAAGAAGTTACATGACCAGGTTATGACGATGTCAGGGCATTCTGTACAAAACTAGAAGACTCTGCAATTTCCCAACATGAAAAGTACTCAAGGACTTCTGTACACCATTCAGAAGTAACTTAGTTGTAAGTATACTAATGCCATTGCAAAGCTACAGGAAGACTTTGATCACATTTTTTACATTTCAAAACACACACAGCCAGTTTTCAGCTTTTTGCTGACCATTTCTACTTTAATGTGAAAGATGAATCCATTGGAGCTGATTAATCTTCAGTGCAATTCTAAGTTCATAGAGGTGTATGGAAAAACAAGCAAGCATGGACATTTGATGAGAGCATTGCATTCAACCTTCACTGAGATTTCCAGATTGTTCAAGCTGATCAAATGACTTCTTTGTAGTACATATCTGTGTGAAAACTCGTTTCCAATCTGAACTTTAACAAATCAAAATTCAGGGTGAAACTTACTGATGAGCATCTTCAAGCTGTACTTACGGTCTCAGTTGCTTTTTAACTCAAGGCAAAGTTGCTCAGCTGTGTAAGATGAAGCGCTGCCTGGTCTCTGGCAACAATGAATAGGAGGAAGAAAGTGAAGTCTAGTTCTTGAGAACCCTGAATATTTTTATTTGTTATTAATAAAGCTTGAGTAGATTGTAACAGTTGTACTTTAATAAATTACTTATTCGTTTTTTTCTCTTTTTTTTTTTGGGGGGGGGGAGGGGGGTAGAAGGGAGAGAGAGAGAGAAAACTTGATGCAGCCCTGTCTTAGTCAGACTCTACCTCCTGCAGCCCCATATTGTAACAGTTGTACTTTAATAAATTACTTATTCGTTTTTTTCTCTTTTTTTTTTTGGGGGGGGGGAGGGGGGTAGAAGGGGGAGAGAGAGAGAAAACTTGATGCAGCCCTGTCTTAGTCAGACTCTACCTCCTGCAGCCCCAGGATGATTGACTCTGAGACCCCTGGTTTATACGAATATAAAGTAATGCTGTTTTGAATGAAACATGCCCCAGCTACATTCCAAAGTCTAATAAAAATAACATTATTGCTAACCAGGAAAATTGCAGTGCCTACATTGATGATGTAATTATTTTCAGGCAAGATTTTTCAAATCATGTAAACCAGTTCAGATCTCTATTTAAAAATTTTTTCCAGGCAAATTTAACTGTAAATTTAAATAAATGTGAATTTTGCCATGAAACTGTGTAATGTTTAGGTCACAATGTGGGTCAATGTCATGTAAAGCCTGTCCAGCTAAGATAACTGCTATTATTTCACTTCCATCAGCTACTACTAGAAATTAGTTCATGAGATTTTTGGGAATGGCAGGTTCCTATAGAAAATTTTGCAAACTTACTCAGTTATTGCTTCTCACTTAAGAAATATGTTACCGAAAAATTCAAAATTTGATTGGTCAGATACTTGTCATAAAGCCTTCGAAAACACTAAAAATATATTAGCTAATGATTCTGCTCTCATTGCACTAGACTTTAACAAACAGCTTAAATTAGTTGTAGATGTCAGTGACGTTGGCATTGGTGCAGTTATTTTTCAAAAAGATAACCACAGGGTATATCATACTGTCTCTTATTTCTCAAAGAAATTTAACTCCCATCAGTAAAACTAGTCTACAGTAGAAAAAGAATGTTTAGGTTTAATTCTTGCTCTCCAACAATTTGATTTTTATTTCAGTTGTTCTTTACATTGCGTACTTGATTTTACTGATCACAATCCTTCAAAATTTTTGAATAAGATGGTCTCCAAAAATGAAATATTGTTAAGATGAAGTCTATTTTACAAGAGAATAATTTGTACATAAAACATATTAAAGGCAAAGATAATGTTATTGCTAATACTTTGTCCAGAAAGTAATGTTCACTGTTTAGATAACTTATGTTATTGTTTAAAGATGTTGAGAAGCTTTTGTTCAATATTTAGAAGGGAAGAAATGTTTTTTTCGTTTACGTCTTTAATGAAAAAGAATTTCATTTAGGAAAAAAAAAAATTCTTTTAAGAGGGGAGGTGTTTTGCAGAAGACGTGTTTACGTCACTTCCCCCGTGCCGTGAACTCTGTTTGACCCCAAATTGGGCTACGTTCGTAGTGGCCGTGTCCTATTCCCTTTGATCTTGGCCTTTGTTTACTACCACTACCAACTAAACATAATTAATATGTTCTAATAGATTTTTGTGGAAATTTCGGGAGTGAACTAGAAAGATAAAAAATGTGTAAGGAATTCTTGATTGCGTCTTACGCTGCATATATAAGGGGTTCAGAGAATATTGAGGGTTGGAGATTCACATAGATATTTTAAACTTCACGCGACACGTGTATTATTCTGTGTGTACTCATATGAGTTTATTCACATTCATCATTGTACATTATTAATTGGCAAATTGCACTAACTGTGTGCCGTACAGAACCTACCATACTCTGTAAGTTGATGATTTTTTTAAATATATTTCTTTATTTTGTAATTATTTTAATAACTTAATAAATTATATTAATTGTTATTAGCACTATTTCGAGTGTATTTCTTATATGGTATCGTCCTTTGTTAGGCACTGTATAGAACGAGCCATAAACTAAAGATAAGCGATTAATTTCTCACTGTAGAAGACAGTGTGTAACAACAACGGTTATAAATATTACACAATTTTTGTAGCTAGCTCTGTATTCGATATCCCTTATAGTGTACTAGCGAACTAGATGGTCCTAATAACCAGCCAGGTCAAACAACGCGCATGCGCAGATACTGTAGTCAGAGAGTGTGTGTTTTTGAACAGTGTGTTCCGGACGCAAGCAGAAAGTCCACATTAATGAGAACTTGTATTTATGTACATTTATGTTAAGGTTTATTGTTGGAAATAAAACATAGAAAACATGACAAATAGTGGTCAGGATCTACAACACAGTATGATGGTCAGTATCAACAACTTAGTACATCTCAGTGCAACCCAACATTGACTAGTTTTAGACTGAATCACAATTGGGACTTCATGTGACTGAAGAGGTATACACACAAGAGCGGAATCAAATCTGACCCAAATGAACATTATTAAAAGGCTGATTCAGCAGAATGAGTATATGTTAAAACTAGCAAAGGGCATACAGTTAGCAATATGAAATTCACAAGTTCCAATAGTAATGAGGAAATATTCAAGGGCTGCAACGCTAGATATGTGACCTTCTTGTTTGCAAATTATGTGCCAAAGGAAAGGCAGGCACAAATTTTCTTAACCAGCAAAATGTGAGAACTCCATAAAATGTTGTCAAAGCTAGTACAACAAAGAGACCTATCATAAAACTTAAATGATTTAACCATGGAAGACATGTATGGGGTAATGATGGATCAGTTTGATCGGACCAAATTTGTAATCAGGGAAAGATTAAAATGTTGGTTGGATTTAAGTAGGAAACAAGGGGAGACAATAAAAGAATCGGCAGCTAGAATAAGACAGGGTGCAGCCACTTGTATGTTTGGTAATATAACAAATCCGCTAGATGAAGCTTTACGAACAAGAATAATGTGCTCTGTAAAGAACGAGGTTGTATTGAATTTTTTGTTTAGGATGAAGGATACAGAATTATCATTTAACAAGGCAGTAGAAATAGCTGTTGAAACAGAGGAGGCAGCGAAATGTGGTAAAGAAACGGCCCATGATGAAACTCTTATCAATGAGGATCAGAAAAAAAGAAATAAGCAAAATCAGACAGCAACGGAAATTTTCTCCATCTCACAGACAGGATTTTCCGAGTGGAACTTGTGGCTGTGTGCAGTAGGATTCCATAAAGGAAATATCTGCAAGTGTAAGAACAAGAGAGGACATCTAGAAAGAGTTTATCTTAATAAGAAGACTGCTCCAAAACAAAAACCAAATTATCTCAAAAGAATAAGAAGGTAAAACCAAATAAAATCTATCCCAACCATTATTGTTGAACTAATGTTAGAAGTTAATAGAGTTTGGCATTCGAAATTGACACTGGAGCCGTAGAAAATTTTATGTCTAACTCTGTTTTGCGATAGCTGGGACAACCCACATTGAGCAAGTATCTGGTAAGTACGTATCATGGGGTTCTGGTGACAAACTTAATGTGTTGGGAGGAGTTGGAATACATGTAGGGGAAATATCTACAAATCTGTCATTTTAAATAATCAAAAACCACAGCTTAATTTAGTTTGCTGAACTGCAAAACGGAACCTCGGGATTTCAATAGACATACTGTTTCGAAGAAGAATAAATCACATTAGTAATCAAAACATTGAATTCCGTAAGTCAACTGAACATTGCAATGCAGATGCACTTAGTCGTCTTCCCTCAGGGATGACATTTTTGATGTTGAAGAAAGTGAAGCAGACATGGATTATGTATGTATGATCAAAAAAATCAGTTTACAGATCAGACCAACAGACCCAGGAGTCCTTGCGAAAGAGTCACTTAAGATTCTACTGTGTCTACAGTAATGAGATATTGTCAAGAGGGCCGGCCGTCCTCTACAAACAAAGTGCACTTGAAAAAGAATGCAGCTAATATAGCAGCTTTTAAACATATGCAAGGCTCACTCTCAGTGGCGTCGCATTGTCTATTTTATGGTTCAAGAATTGTGGTACTAAAAATAATACAACTCAGGTTCTCCAAACCCGGCACACAGGACATTTTTAATCAACCGCATGAAACAGTTAGCAAGATCATCTGTATACTGGCCCGGGCTTGATGCTCAAATCATGGAGATAAGTAGAACATGCCAAACATGCGAAGAACACGCCAGAAAGCCATTTTACGCACTGGCTTCTAATATGAGAAATTAATCTCCTATTTTAATTTTAATTGTCTCGTTGTAAACAGTGCCTAACAAAGGACGATACCATAGAGTCAACAATACTAAAGATACGACACCCAAAACAGTTTATAATTACAATTAATAAGATTTAATAAGTATTAATTTAATTACAAAAGAAAAGAAATTTCATTACAAAACATCAACTTACAGTATGGTAGATCTTGTACCGGTACACAGTAAACACAGTTAGTATAATGTGCCAATGAATAATGATGAAATGCGAAATAAACACATATGATCACACAAATACACAAAGAATAATACACGCCTCGTAAATTTAATAATATATATCTAAATCTCCGTCTGAATCTCCGTATCTGCCAATCCCTTATATAGGTTGGTCTACCGACACGTAAGCCCTGCCTTCCGGAAGATACTCAGTATGTGTTTACAATTCTAGAACAATCGCACACGTTCTACAAAAGACTAGGAGGCAATCTTACAAGGTTTAATTGGAAAGACGGTAGTCAACAAGATACATCAAACGAATAGGCCACGTCCACAACAAACGCTAACGTCTGCTAGGGATCTAATTTGGGTCAAGCAAAATACAAGCACGGGGAAATTGTGTAAAACGTTATACATAACACCCAAACAAAGCAATTATTATCCATTATCCTGCTACAAATGGAGCTGCTGAACGACTGATTCAAAGTTTCGAGAGTTCAATAAAGAAATCCACATTACCTTCAAAAGAATCTCTAAAAGACTTTCTGCGTCAGTATCGTAGGGCACCATTGGCAAGTGGATTATCACCTAGCCTCTTTTGAATAATCGGCAAATAAGAACACTTATTGATACCTTAGTTCCCTCACCTGCTCATCGAGCACAGGGACAACATCTTAAAGAAATAGCCGCCCGCAATGGGACGAACAGAAGTCCTAGTCGATCATTTAACCGGGGAGATCCATGTTACGTCAGAGTATATGGAACAACAACAGACTCTAAACCACAATAGAATCATCCAAGTTATGGGTCCACGTCTTTTCAGGGTGAAGATTTATCCAAATGGTCCCATATGAAAGAGACATTTAGACCAACTTCTCACCAGTTACGGAGCAGAAGAATATTCAGAACAAGGTTAGGATATAATGACAGGAAGTCTTTACCCAAAAGCTCAGGCAGTACTGAGACAACAATCGTCTACCCAGCCAGCAATGCCAAGTCCACCTAAGTAAAAGAGTGACCCTCGACGTCCAAGACCTTCATACTATGTCATACCCAGAAGATCTCAAAGACAACGCCGAGCACCATTGTTACTGGACTTGTAATTGTTCGGGGAGGTGTTATGGTGGACTACCGGACTAGACGGTCCTGATCGCCAACTAGGTCAAACAGCGCGCATGCGCAGAGACTGTAGTAAGAGAGTGTGTGGTATTAAACAGTGTGTTCCGGGGGCAAGCAGAAAGTCCACAATATTGCGAACTTGTATTTTTGTATATTTTTGTTAAGGTTTATTTTTAGAAAAAAAACATAGAAAACATAACAACATCATTAAATTCTATCGTGCACGTAATTTTTATTAGAATAATGCTAAATCTGATTCTCCGGTGAGCTTAGCACCTAAATCTCCGGCGATCTTAGCACCTAAATCTCCGGCGATCTTAGCGCACAAATCTCCGGTAATGTATGCGCCTCTGAGGCGATATTAGCACCTAGATCTCTGGTAATCTTAGCACCTTCTCAGGCGTTCTTAGATCCTGAATCGCTGTTGATCTTACATCTAAACACAGTTTCTGTCAGTCAGATATCCGCTGGGGGGAGGTAGTGGGGCGATATTAGCACCTAGATCTCTGGTAATCTTAGCACCTTCTCAGGCGTTCTTAGATCCTGAATCGCTGTTGATCTTACATCTAAACACAGTTTCTGTCAGTCAGATCTCCGCTGTGGGGAGGTAGTGGGGTAACTGCCCCCCGAATCAAAATGTGTACAAAAATATAAAGATTATAATTTTTCTTAAAAATTGAAAACCACTAAACTTTCTGTTTTTAAACAGTTTAAAAAATATTAATATCTGTCGCCTTTAATCGATTACAATTAGTGGAATCGATGAAATATCGCTACCTTCGATATAATTGATAATCTGTATATTCAAGGCTCATCTTTTTAAAGGTGTATAGTGTTTGATCATAAAAATCGCACTGGCCGTTCCAGATTATAAGCCGATGTCTCAATTCCTGTTGTTCACATATATCGGTATTTTTATTCCTTTATTTTTTGTAACTTCGCAAGTTTAAAGATTTTAATAAAATTGTATTTAAATACTTTTACATCAATATAAAGGTCTACAATTTTAATAACTTGCTAAGAATCTAACATGCGCAATCTATTTTCAAATTATAATTCATCATAAAAGCATGACTTTTAAAGTAGAGATAGATGTTAATTATACATTGTATGATGTAGTTATTCTTAAAAAGTTAATTTTATTTAAATAAATATAAGTTTAGTCGATGATATGTGTTTTGAGTTATAGATTTTTTTTAAAATTAAGAGTTTTAAGGGCGCATACAAAAAGTTAATGTGCTACATTTGTAACAATGTTTCCTGAATAACAGAGGTTTAAAAAATACGTAGCCAATTTTTATTATGCCCCACATAATTGAACATATTTTTTTTTAAAATTATTATTTTTTTCTAGATAGAAATTTCACTCAGATAAATTAACACATTAATACGTATATAATATCTTTTGTTAACAACTCATGTCCTCTTCAAATAGTTATACCATTCATGTACGATTTATACAAATTAACAGTTTTCAAAATCCATAAAAATGTATAGACGTTTCTAATTAATTTTTTTAAATTTTATTTGGATGCTGGTAAAATTTGGAAACAGAAAAGGTAGTCTAATTATTATAAGTAAGTTGTGTTTTCAAATTTGCGTTTAACATACAAAATAATGTTTTGAGTGCTTTTTAGTGATGGAACCCTCTTTATTAATTACATGTGTAGTGAAAATTTATTTATTAATTAAGAAGAGTTACGCACTGCCTTCTATTGTGAGAAATCAATCTCTTATTTAAAGTTATTGGCTCGTTCAAACAGTGCATAACAAAAAACGATAGCATAAAGAAATACAATAGCAAAAATACGACAACCAAAACAGTTGCTAATTACAATTAATAAGATTTATTTAAGTCTTAATATATTACTAAACAAGAGAAATATAATCACAAACATCAGCTTACAGAGTATGGTAGATCTTGTACCGGGACACTGTTAGTACAATGTGCCAATTAATAATGTACAATGATGAATGAGAATAAACGCATATTGAGTACACAAATAATACACTTGTCTCGTGAAGTTCAAAAAAAAAAATCGGAATCGCTCTCTCTCTCTCTCTCTCTCTCTCTCTCTCTCTCTCTCTCTCTCTCTCTCTCTCTCTCTCTCTCTCTCTCTCTCTCTCTCTCTCTCTCTTTCAATGCTATGGCTTTATAACTGTGGGTATCGCCTGTTTCTAAGAAGATTGGGTGGCAGAATATGCATTGTAGTCGTGACTCAAATAATCGATTATTTTGTGGTAAACAAAGATCACAAGAAAATAGGCCACGCCCAACTCGAACACAGCGTCTGCTAGTAATCTAAGCTCGGGGGAAATATGACGTTAACACGTCCTACATAACAAGAAGCTTTCATCCAAATTAATTTAAATTAAAAAAAAAAACACGTGTCTTTTTAGTAGTATACATTTTTTTTGTCGCATAAAACAAGTAGGTCAAGATTTTTTTTCCGTTTTGCCCCTCTTCCCATTTTTCTAATATGCATTTAAAGTTGATAATAAATAACATATCCTAACCCAATGATTAAACCCTTAAAATATGCGAGGCACTCTGCATCATTAGGGGTTGCTGGGTGCACACGATGGTTCTAAGGTTAAGAGACACCTACAATTTTTAACTAGAATCTCTTCCGGTCCTCTCCAATTAAGCGTGGAATGTTACAAAACTAAATTCAGAGATGTGATAAATGCACTCTTGTATTTTGAATTTATCCAAAAATTGTGCAGACTGTAAAGATTTAAGGGGCGAGAAAAATTAAGGCCAAAAGCGTATCCTAAAAGGTGACACAGCTAGAATGAATTTAGTTGACGTCCCCGTGGTGAGGGATTTTAGACGTATTTTATTATTATTTTATCTCATTTTTGGCACTTCCTACCATTAATTTTGAAAGGAAATCTCAAAATTTTCTGAAAGAAATAATAAATTAAAGTATGAGCCAAAATACCATTCCCACCCCCCCCCCCTCCCTTGAATTTTAGGTAGTGTCCTCGACTGTCTTAGATACCCTTAATTTTTGCACCCCTTCACTCACGCTGATCAATGACACAATATGCAAACTGCCTGCTCTTGGAAACACCACAAACGGAATGAATTCAGTTCATGTATGGTACATGAATAAGCAAAATGTCTTTCCCCGTTCAAAAATAATGATAGAAACATGGAATTCAAATATACTTAAAAATACACCTCTTGATTTTGAAACAATTGAAATATTCTCCTACCAAGACCCCACCACCGATCAAGATTCAACGGCTGATTTTGGTATCGATAGAGACACTCCATAGTGGCGTAGTTACTTTTAATGTCGCCATGGGCAGACAAATATTTTTGCCGTCCTCCGTTTCACAGTACAAAATCTGCAGTTGTCCGGAAATGCCTCACCTGCATACACAGACTTTATTAGGCATAAAGAAGTAGGCACTATTTTTAGCCTACAACTTGCAGGTCCAAATTTAAGAATTTCAAATTTTCTCTAGTGGCGGAAATATCAATATAGTTAACGATACTCGGGTAATAAGGAGGCATACTGCAATCATGTTAGTCTAATAGGAATATAGTAAAGCAAAGTAAGGTTAAACCTGAAAAAGGAACGCAACAAACAAAGAACGTGTCGGCAGGAAGCCTTCGTCCGCGAACAAAACAGAAAAAACAGAATACCTTCAAAATTAACAAAATATATTGCACTTAGCTCAGAAGTGGTATCCGATAGGGCACCAAATGAATTGCGTCTTTTTCAGGTTTAACCTTACTTTGTTTTACTCATTTCATATAGTGGTTACAGGTGAGCAAAGAGGAAAGAGTGACGAAGGCAAAATGGATGTTCCGCAGTGGTGGGTGATATTTTCTCCTCAGGTCCGGGGACCTTAGGTCCGGGGAGCTCCGCCCCCCCCCCCGACACTATTTCCGAGGTTCCTACATGCACTCCATGTCTAGGGCCCCCAAAATAATAATAACGGTTCTGCATCATATTAAGAAAACGTAACACCTGCGTTGACCACCCTATGCGCTCCATTTGACGACAATAGCAGGGGCTTAGCTACAGTGATTGGCGGCAGCGAACAAGATTAATTTTGATGCCCCACTTCAAATAAGAAACTGATTATTTTCAATCATTAAATACCATTAAAGCCTGGGGACATGTTCCCCATCTGTCACTTTTTAGCTACGCTTCTAACCACTGGAAAATGGCACAGCAACCCCACCCCCAAAATTTGAAAAGCCCCCGGGGTGGGGGAATGCTTGACGGTAACACTGCATCTAAATGTCCGGTGATTTTGTAATCTAAATCTCTGAACCCCTTAGAATAATAAGGCTGAACAACTCATTTATCTTTACACAAAGCTACTCACATAGAAGTTTATCATTGAGTTATTCTCTTGAAGGTTTGCAGAAGCCAGTGGTGAGCTTTTATTTTCTTTCTTGTCTTTATCATTGTCTTGTGACGTGTCTGTATCTTTGTCATATTTAAAGACATCTCATAGTGTATATGTATTTAACATCTTTTAAAGTGGTTTTTAATCATAAACTATTATTCATAACCAATTATACATAATCCAGTCTAGCGAACTCATCGGTGAAAAACATAAAATTTATCTCATTTAATAAAATTAATCTGATGGCATTGATGCATTTAATTTTGCTTCCCCCACCCAACTGACATAACCGGTTGTTCCACGTCATCAAGCATTTTGTATCCCAATTTTAAATCCGGAAAAAATAGTTCTCAACTAGACTGAAACGGCCCCTAACTTTTAAAATCATATTAATTACCTTCAGACAAACAATTATTTTTTCATTTCTAAAGAAATCTGTTTGGAAGATGACCGACAGTGGTAAATGAAACACATTAGAAACACGCCCTTACATATCTCCATAAACTTTATTCGTCATTTATCAATGTTTATACCACAAGGAACAGACTTCCAAAGCCTAAAATACATTATTTTACCCTTAGTTAGATAGCGCGAAACGAGCTGTAAAGGTTGTCATAAAAGTTTAGTGCAAGTTGTAAGCCAGCGATATCAGAATTGCCGTTAGCCACTTTGCTGGTCAATAATCCTTTGTGCGTACGAAACCGCTCGTTAGAAGTAATACGCAAAACAGCAGTATGACGTTTTTCGTTACGGCCAGCGCCAGAATCAAAGTTTTTTTTTTTTTCCTGTGTTTTTTTTTTTTAAATTGTCACGGGAAATTTGCTTTCGTATGTTGCTGGTCAATAATCCTTTGCGCGTACGCCACCGCTCGTTAGAAGTAATACACTTAAACAACAGCATGAAATTTTCTAAAGTTTTTTTTTTTTTTCTGTGTTTTTTTTTTTTAAATTGTCACGGGAAATTTGCTTTCGTATGTTGCTGGTCAATAATCCTTTGCGCGTACGCCACCGCTCGTTAGAAGTAATACACTTAAACAACAGCATGAAATTTTCGTTATGGCCAGCGCCAGAATCAATGGGTTTTTTATTGTTGTTTTTTTTTGTTTAAATTGTCACGGAAAATTCGCTTTCGTATGTTACAAGATAAAATGGCGCATCTGGTTGGCTATACGTTTTCATTTCCTTTGTCTATATGACATTCTTTACGTACAAAAGTTGATCGGAACATCAGTAGCGAAACACTCATCTGATATTATCAAGTATTAAGACAGGAAATAAAAGTTGAGACAGCCATCAAATCCTGGTTTTATTATTTAGCCATTGCGTAGGTTCGTGCATCAAAATATCTCTTTATGTTATGGCTGAAAAATGATATAATGTCTGTGTGAAGTCGAGTTGGGGGGTCGTTGGAATTAAAATATCTGAAACTTCTTGTCATTGTAATAATCGTTTATGGAGCTCAGATTTATTCCATCTATTTTATTGAATCCATTTGATCCTAATTCTGGTGTGTGTTTGTTTTTTTATTGTTTCAACTCTTTTTGTAAAAATCCCTGTTTTTCGCTGATATGGATCAAGCTTAAAATACGCCCAGTACCCGTATTGCCTTCACTTAAGCCGGTGTAGCCGTCTTGCGTTGTGTTAAGTTAAGCCGGGTAGACGTTTTGTCTTCTGCTACAGCTTTCACGACAGTCAAAAGAAGAAAAAAAATTCAAACTGATTTCTTAAAGAAGTTTCTCAGTTCACTTCAGCACGAAGTCTTTCTAAACCAATAGTATGGCAATGTGTTAAGTGTAAATTATATGTTTAAAGTATACTAAATAATTAGCTGCATTTTATGTTTCATTATTTGTTGAATATTATGTCTAAATGTATGCTATTTGTTAAGTTGTCATTTTTTTTCTTCAAATTTTCAATTTTAGTCTTTCAAAGTTTACAAAATATTCAATTAAATTTCAGGCTAAAGCGTAAATTTAAATGTTTTATGGTATGCTTTATCATATATTTAAAAGTTAAGTATTGGTTAAACTGTAAACTATTGGCTGTACTGTAGGTTTTTGATTTAACTGTAAACTATCGCTTTAACTGTAAGCCATTGGTTTAACTGTAAACTATTGTTTTAACTGTACATTATATGTTGTTATAATTGGCGCCTAATTTTGCTTTCATATTTATAAATGACTAATTCATTATTTTCATATTTGAGAAAGTTCATGACAAAATTTCTCAAAAATTTTTTACTCATTTTTTATAGAAGCAAAGTGAACCGCGCCCTGATTTATTGTTTTTTCATTCAGTGCGCAAGGCGAAGATACTTAGGATGTAATGGCGGTCTCTTGAAATATTTAATCTTGGCAGTGATTAGATTTCTTTACAGCCGTTATTTCTTTCTTTTTTAAATGTTTGAGCTCCATTGATTTTTTAATGCAAAATAAAAACAGAAGCACATCCACGACCCCAAAACAGGATCACGACCTACGGTCTCGGGAAACAAGAAATTTAAAGAATATGTAAGAGGATTTATAACTTTACAGAGACACAAAAGTGATAGGCCCTTTAAGATAGCTGTGATTAATTCTGACGTTTTGAAGAAAAAAAACCTTTTAAATAGTTGACTCTTCGCTGAGACTTGTAAAGAATGGTTTCCATTCACATGCCTTTAATATACAATATGTATATATATATCAACATGTTTGTGCGTATTGACCATCTCTATATGATAATGACATATTTGAATTAGAAATATTTCAGAGTCTATATTTGTATAAAATACATCTTATTACCTGTAACAAACCAAGTTGGCCGTGATTTTACACACGACACTATTATGACAGGATGGCGTAGTAATAGTATTATAACACGGTGAATCACGAGAAAATGGGGAACTAATTTCTGTAATGGAAGTTAACTAGCCGCCTATGTAGAGAGAGGGGTGTGCACGATTTTTATCTGACATGGAGCAGACATGTTTAAATTCTTTCGTATGGATTATTGAAGTATTGTGATTTAATTTTTATATGGAACATTGAATAAGTGTGTGATTATTGCATCCTAGAATTATTGCAGGATATCCTACTAGCAAGATTTATTATTGATGTGGTTATAAATTATAATAAAGTACTGTATAAATTTCATTGGACGTTGCCACTTCATTGCATGAGAGAACAGATAAGTTTGAGGAGTTAAAGAATTAATTATTTAAGTGATAGCGGCAAGCCATCAATGACAGTGTGAAAAGTATTAGCTAACCATGTTAAGGATTGCTACATTGGAAATAATAACATGTGTTTCATTGGTGTCAGACAATAAGAATTTTACGCCTACAACAGAAGCCATCGTACGCCGTTAGTCCGAAGCAGTTATAGTTAATTCAGGTCACAAGGGTCAGTTACCGACGCCGTCTGCTGGGCGACAAGTCCACTTGCTAGCGATGTATTATTTAACCTACTTAGCAAAGTAAGGTATACTGTGTACCAACTACATACAGTGCATACAGTAGGTGTGAAATAATTTACTAACAGCAGTGACCATTGAAAACAGTGCAACACGATAGGAAGAGCGACTACACAAGACCAACTGCAGTCCAAACAGAGAACACATAAGAAGTCTGATGTTATAAAGTCTGAATGATGTTATACAGTTGAAGCTTGTGTTGTGTAACAAGACATCGACGAAAGTGTTATTTCCCATGTAAAAATGTCACGTTATTTTAACAGTGACCTAAATGCTAAATAAGCTTTAAATTCATCAGTGCTCTAGTCAGAGTAATTCTCTAATTACTTGCCTTTACCAACTAATACGGAGATGATGTGCATATCTTTCAATTGGATTAATTACAGAAATTACATAATTTTTTTTTAAACAGCTCTTCAAGTATACAGGTGAACTGAAACTGAGACAGTGAAATATTTAAACTTCATTCCAGTGACTTTGGATTAACTTTCAGTGTTTATAACTAATAAGTAGTATATTACTTCGGAGCATCCTACTTTGGAACTTACTACTTTTGTCATTTGGACAGGCCCGTTCTTAGGCATACGCAGACTACGCATCCGCATAGGGCCCCGATCGTGAGGGGGCCCCCGTGGGGCGCCCTCGATCCCCTGTTGTTTTTTTTTAACTGGCACTGCAGCCGTCTGTGTCACTCACGTTACCTTCCACATCCTGAAATTTATAATTCTGAGTTGAATTCGGAGGCAAGGGAAGGGAGGCAGCAGGGAGGAGCTTTGGGTGTGGCAGACAAGAAATCTGGGGCTTGGCCGTGGGAATGGGAAAGAGGAAACATTGGTGAAGGTAGAATGATGTTACAAGTGAGTGAAGAAGAATAAGTCATATAAGTGACTCACTACATAACCTTTTGAATACTTGTTATTTTTTTATCAATTGTTATATAGCATCAAGGGTGGAAGGGAGGCGACTTTAAACATTCACCTATCTAGTATTTAATTTGATTGAGTAGTTTTTTTTAAACTTTTTCTGTATTTAAATGGTTTATATTTAAAAGTGTACCATATATATATGGTAATGGTATTCTCAGTGTTATTTTTCCTAGAGAGGGTTTTTATTGATAAAAAAGGTTGCATTAGCTTTAACTATAAACACTGTTGAATAATTTTGTGTTAGCTGTGAAGTCTAGTTTGCATATTGTCTTAATTATTTTTATTTTGGTACACCTTGTCAAGTTTGTCCAAATTTGTCTTCTCATTGTCATTCATATTGTACTCTCTAGACAAAATTTCTTCTATCTTGTTGTCTATAATTATACAGTACTTTTGTATTCGTTGTCTTATTTGTATATATATAGACGCGTAAATTTCTGTATCAATGTCGTAATATAAACTATTGATTATATAACCACCTGATTAAAGTGATTTAGCAACACCCAAGAAGTAATTTTAAAGCAAAAAAAAAAAATTTCTTTTGGATTTTAGTGGTCGATTATTAATGATACGATTAATAAGTGTTGTAAAGGGGTGGCAGATTTTCAACTATATGTTCCATAGCAGCCTTTTAATTTACCATTTCTAAATGTTTGTGCTATTTCTATTGCGGACAGTACGAAATCAACATTTCACCAACTACAATGTGGAGAACACAAAGGGAAGCTTCTCTTCCATCTTTAGCGATGTAGGACAGAAATCGAAAATACCCTACGGTTACCCAAAAGCCATCATTTTTTTTAAATTTTGATAGAAATTAAGGCAACGAGTTAGAGCTCGATAAGTTGTTGGGAACTGGGTCAATTAGCCGTCCGAAGATTTTGCATTAAGCATACAAAAGTGAAGTTAATGTAAATGATTTTAAAATAAACAAAAATTCTTTTATTTTCTTACGCCAATAAAGTAAATGCATCAATCTTCCATCCGTCACCAAACGTGCATAAACATCTCATCCAGTTTTAATGCAAGTCCTGGTGTGCTAACCAATGTACTTATCACATTTTATCAGCTCAGAGATTCGCTAATTCCTTGTAGCCTGACTTCTTCACAAACTTCATTTCTAGTTTCGGCATTGAATAAAAGTGCAATGATATGATGCACGTGAGCAATATGTGTTTGGTGGAGAGCCACAGCCAAGCCAATCGAAATGTTCATGATTCATTATTATAAAAAAATTAACGATTGCTTTTACTGTACGCTGACAGCGCCTTGCTGAATATATTGCTGTTAGGCAGATAATATTGTTGACAGATTTATATCTGTTATATCTACATAGTTTTGTAGCCAAAAAGATATTAAATCATCAGATATCCATTATTTATTTGTTGCCTATTATCAAAAAAATTTTGAATGAATAATATTAAGTTTACCACAACTCTCAATAAGATGTCTCCAACCCCTACCCCTTAAGCGATGCCAGCCAGTAGTTTAGCCAATAGATTTGTCACCCCACTTCAACGAAAAAAAACCTCTGCATTTGGCAGGAAATGCCACCCTGTATATAAAGAAAAAAGTGCCACCCAGAGAAGACCGCCCCTTCTACTTCACTGCTCCTAGCACCCACCCCCAAAAAAAATTATTCGTGGCCCTTTGGCATCATAGTTGACTTTCCAAAAATTTTAGAACCATTATTCTATGGTGATATGCATTTTCTTTAGTTTATAACGCCCAACACTGCACTAAATCTTATATGGTTGCTTACAAGAACATTTTGTTGATATCAATTATCTATAAAGTTTAATGAGGTAAATATCTATAGTTAGATATTAAAAGCGTAACAAATATTTTAATTAGATCTTCGTGCAATTTATTGTGATATGTGTTGAAAAACAATTTGACGTATTTATTCTCATTGATTTCATTAAAAAATCAGTTTCAGCTTAATCGAAACTCCTCAATAAAAATGTCCTGGAACTTCCCGCACGAGATAGTATTAAACTCGAGCAACTCAACTGAAATTCTGAATGATGTCATAAGGATAGAGGGAGATGTCAACCCTCTCAACGAGAAAAATGTCAAATTAATGAGAACGCCTCCCTGCAGCGCCTTTTTTGTTTCCTACAAATGCCTGTTTCCGGTTCTGTGCTTGTGGAGTGTGGCGGCCAACATGCTCACCATCGAGGTTATCAAACAGCTGGGCTTCAAACATTTCAACAACATGATCATTTCCTCCATGGCGGTGTCAGACCTACTTTGTCCCATCACAAATTTGTACGCCATCATCACGGATATCGTGAGAGACTTCGATCTTGCCTGGGGCTGCTACCTGCAGCTGGTGCGCATAATTTTCATCAACCACTGGAAATACAGAGCCTGGTATTTAAGCATTAATCTAACGACGCTCCTTGGAGTCGAGAGAGTGGCGGCCATTTGCTTTCCCTCGGTAGCGTCTCGGGTTTTTCGACCTGCTAGAATGAAATTTTTCATCGCCGCTCTGTTTATTATTGTAGTGACGGTCACTATGCCAGATCTCTATCTGTATTACGACTTTAACATGAACTACCATCACAACACAGTTCAGACAACGCCAAGCATTCTTTACCTCTTTTACTTCGAACAAGTAAACACCGCACATCTTGTTTGTAAGACCGTGGTCGTTATATGTCCATTGGCGTTAATATTCTTGAGCTCACTGGTCTTGTATTGCTCACTTCCACTGTGCTACGGGGATTCCCACAGAAATCAGGAAAATCTAAGTACTAGAAGGAATGAATATAAGACTCTTTTTGTCGTGTTCACAATGAAATTTGTTATGCTAGTTCCGTTTACTGGGTTCCTTTTGTTTCCTTATATCGCTCCACTCGAATTTACATTTTCTCGAGACAGTCTTAAGGTCATAGAATATGTAGTCAATATGTTCAATGTGCTGTTTAGCAGCATGAATTTCTTGGTTAACTTTAGCCTGAACGAAAAATTCTTGGCAATTTGTAACCAAATGTTATATCGCCGTTTGTCCACTCGTGGGTAAAGATTTAAATAATAAATTAATTCAAGTCTTTTAGGATAATAATTAAAACCTAAAATACAATTCCAGCCTCATTTGAATTATTTTTTCTTTTTCAATTAAAATTGTTTATGCACAAGTAATTATAATAATTTTAGAATATTCTATTGATAAATATATTGGTATTTAATTATATTTTCCAAAGGTTTTTAACAGAATACATAGCATTCATTATCGTATAATCCCATTTGGGAAGCGTATGACTTCTCTTTGTCATTGAAGAACAATTAAAGAGATTTTAAAAATTAACTGCAAGAAAGAATGAATGTTTCCACGAATTCCAATGAAATGGGTTGGCCTCATACTCGAGAATCAGAATATGAATATATCGATTATGAAGTTGGCTACTCGGCGGAGCAACATCTGCAGTATTTTTTAGCGTCTTCGATCATTTCAAAGTACTTTTGTGGTCTGCTCAGTACCTTCGGCATTTTTGGCAACATAGTGACAATCATAGTTTTGGTCAAACACGGTAGTTTCAACGGCACCACCAATGTTCTCCTGACCTCTATAGCCGTCTGCGACCTCATTTATTTGCTCTCCGATTTTGTAACAGACTGGCATCGAATTTTAGTGAGAATCAATCTGCAATTGGGTCAACATTTTGAAGAAATCTACTTAAAAGGTTACGGACCTCTGCACAACATCGCCCTAATCATTGGCATTTTCCAAGTGGCTCTCATCGCTATTGAAAGACTCGTGGCCGTTATATTTCCTTTTATTGTTGCTAGAATTTTCACACCTTTCAACGTCAAGTGCATCATTGCTTTCATCGTACTGTACACCATCGCTTTTTTGCTGCCTAACTACTTTTTGGTCAACGCAGACGTGATCACGACTTGGGACGAGGAGATGGTGGCGAGACAAGTTTATTTTCTGTTCATTCTAAACACTGTGTTTTTATACTTTCTGCCCGTGTTAATCATTCTGTTCAGCAACGTGGCCATTGGAGTATCCCTGCATTTATCTTCTGTTAATCTACGTGCTCAGAAGACGGTGACCTGTTCATCCAAGAGACAAAAGGAGCTGAAGCTGTACAAGATGTTACTTATTGTGTGTTGTGTGACATTTCTGTCTTTCTCTCCTCGCATCATTCTGTCTTTTGGCTTCTTCTTTGACTATGACCTGTCTTACAATTACAAAAGAATGATATTTGATACATGCTTTCATATTTACACGTCCACGAATTTAATCATTTACGTCACGATGAGCTCAAAATTCGCCAAGACATTCAGTCAGCTTATCTGCAGCAATGGCTCCGGTTTAAAGTGAGCCAAGTCAATTATTTATTTTATTTTTGTTTTGAAATAATAATTAAAGTTCCACACAAATGAATCATTAAAAAAAAAAATTACACATTATTGTTTGGTACCCTATTTTAACTAGAGAAATAGGATTGATTAGAATATATGGATTCCTTTACACTATTACATTTGATTAAAAAATTACAGCTTGCTGCACAATTTTTGAAGTTGTGATTGGTCTATAGAAGATATTAATGGTAATCAGACGAATTAAGAGGTGACCATCTCCAATCATTTCGTGTCATGGGATTTCCAACTTCTACAATTTTAAACTTTTCATCAAGTCATTCGAGAGTAACCCGTTTGATTACGTCATAACTACTGGGTGATTAAGGCAGACATTCACCCACACGCCTAAACATGTGTGTTGCATTGCAAGCCATCAATTCTCAGTAACTGAAATAAAACCAAACAATTTAATATGACGCTGCTATTTTAAAGTGAAATTATTTTTATAGAAGATTTAGTTAAAAAAAGTGAATTATTTTACAATGACACGGTCGGAATTATTTCAGTTCTTTTTAAACTTATTTATTTGTTTTGATTTGTAACTTCGGAGTTAAAATGTTATGCTTTTTATCAATGGTCTGTCAATGATATTGATCGCGAATGTTGGTTTTCTTTGCCAAGATGAAAACTATGTATTAAAAGTAAGGGCACGAGGAAGAGGGTGTTTGTTAAAAATAATGGGGGGGGTGGCGGCACATTTTTCAGTCCAATATATTAAGGTACATGTATCTTTATTTTTGCTATTTTTAATAAACAATCAATGGAACTGTGATTTTTAAAATGTTGCAATTGTAATTATTATTTTTTTTTTTTTAATGCTAGAGCACTGAAACCAAGTTTGGCATCATTTCAGATGTGCTTCAACCAATAAAATTAATTAAAAATACAAAAAAGAAGTGTTCACCCTTTTTATTTTGTGATCTTCAAGTTTGTTTGTTTGCTGCTTTTTTTTTGTTCCATAAATAACATTGTTTGCTGTTTTTACTTTTTTTTAAACACATTCTGTCCAACTAGAAAAAGAATTAAAGTGACACTAACACTCAAAGGGCATAAAATTTAGTGCATGCACATCAAAAGATTTAGTACCTGCGTGTCATAATATTTAGCATATCCATTTAATAATATTACCTGCCCTTAAGCATAGAATATTTTTTATATTTTTTTAAGCTACTTTTTGGATAATCACTAAGGTCTTTATTTATTTTAATTTTCTGTTATCTTTTTTTCCCCAAAAGTTTACATGTGTGGATGAACGGATGGATGAATGGATGGTCGAATGGTTGAATCATTGATGAATCTTTGAGTGATCTTCCACAGTATGGCTTGATTGAACAAAGTGCATTGACCTTTTGGTCAGGGTAGTGTTGTGTAGTGGGGCGGGGTTAGTGCAAGTTTGAGAGGAAAGGAGTTACCTTCTAACTTGTGTGTGGATTGGGGAGGTGCGCAGATGTAATGCGTGGAAGCTGACGATCAGTCGTATCCGGAAGGGTGTGGTGTAGGGTAAACAGATCCCAGCCAAATGGAATCAGCGAAAATTTCCGATCCCCCCCCCCGACCCGCCCCCACAGTCAATAGCATTGAAGTGACGTTAATTTGTGTTCTTATCAAATTTAATCGTATGGTGCGGTACTGGTAACAATTTCATCGTATTTAAGCATTGATGTATGTGATATGAAAGCAAATTAGTCAAGTAGTCTGTTAACTTTCTAGCGGATATCGAGAATAGATAACCTAAGTTTATCCCAATCCCCCCCCCCCCCCAAAAAAAAAATGATGCATGCTTATTCCCCATTTCCCTTTTTCTTTAGGGGAGCCATCTGCTGTACAGTATGGGAACCATCTGCTGTACAGTATGGGAACCATCTGCTGTACAGTATGGGAACCATCTGCTGTACAGTATGGGAACCATCTGCTGTACAGTATGGGAACCATCTGCTGTACAGTATAGATGCCTCTCTTTCATGTTGACCCCAGCTGTCGTATCATTAATGCCCCCCATTTGTATACAGTGTCAAGTGGTCCTTTAAATAATGACAAAAAACCATGTGAACTTTCGTTCTTACGTGGAAACATTCATCAACGCATCTAGCACGATTCCACACGCCTCGGTTTCGCCGCCGTGAAATTTCGCCTACGGGCACTCTCGCCGAAAATATTTGACTTTCCACGTATCGGAGATGATCTTAAAGTTAAAGCAATGGTTCTCAAAGTTTATGTTTTTCTTTTTTAAATATATTTTAAGCTTTTGTAATAATTTCGCAACTGGACCCCGGTTAGTTGTATGTAGTGGGATTGTCTTTGGCGTAGGTTCACTTGAACATACTTGAAAATTAGAAGCCGGCTTAACTTTACTTTTTTAAAAATAATAATCTATTAGCAAATAAATATTTAATAAAAGGCTCAAAGTGACCATTGCGACCATATAGAGACCAGCTAAGAAAGAGCGAGTTGGTAAATTGTTTAAGCTTTATTCATTAATTAACAGTCTGACACGTTGTCATTTAAGCGCAGTTCACACGATGAAATTAGCTTCAAATGTCGCGTGACATTTGTGTATGAACACATTGTTTTTTTTGCTCGTGGTTTCTTTTTTTTAGGAAAAAAAATGTGAATTTGATCAAATAGTAATTTCAAAGCTGTGACAAGGCTTCGTACACAAATCGGATCAAATGCTTGATCGAAAATTTGATCGTGTGAACTGCCGCTTAGTGTTTCATTTTTATTTTATTTTTTTTTAAACACCAAAGATGGCTGTCTTCAGTCAACGCGGCTTTTAGCTTATAAGGCAGAGAGTCATTTTTTATATTACATAGAAACAAATGAAATTTTAAGGCTTCTTGAGTAGTTCGGGTTTACTAAAAAAAAAAAATTTGCACAGATGCATGCATGCCGCTACAATTTGAGGTTTAAAAAATGTGTGTGGGGGGCGGGGGGGGGGGGAAGGGGGTTGATATACTAACGTAAGTATACAAATCCAGATATATATATATTTTGTTCGTCCGTCGAGGATCGACGAGGACCATCGAGTCGTCTGGTGACCTATGACTTACGCGGGTGACTTTTGTTTAAAGTGAGGAAGAGTTGCGCGGCGTCTACCTCACTCTCTCGTCCGAGCCCACCATATCCAGTGGCAAGACTCTACGTCAAGACGACCAATGATGGGTTAGGTTGCAGGAGTTGTCATTGTTTGCGCCTTACGGGACTCCAACTCCGGGTTTGAATTCAGACTTTCCTTCTCTTAGATGAGTTTCCGACCAAGGTTAACGAGTCTCATCCACCTGGGGTGATGTTTTTGCTTGACTGGCCTTTGGCTGGACTTGAACACCAGACCACCAACTTGAGGTTTGCTCAGTTTAGACCATTTGGCCACCCAGTCACGCAAATCCAGTTACGCAACATCCAACCCCTAAACGTGAGTAGCACTAAAGTGAAATGACACTCACGTGAACCAACCAACCATATGGTAGTGTTTTAAATTAATTTACATTCTGCTTCTCTTTCACGAAACGAAACTTAACAAACATGTTTAATCGGTTCACCACGTCAGTCTTATACGCAGTCATTGTCTAAATAAAACAATAAGTCGAAAAACAATGCATCGGGACACACGCGTGATGCCTCAGACTAGACCAGGTCACATTCTGCAAAGTCGTAAAGCAATTTGTTTAAACAATGTGCAAAATCATAATAAAGAAAAAAAAGTATCACTTCTAAGCTATCCATAAACCAAAACAATTATAGGGATCATTAGACAGCGTCCTTTGATGAGTTTTGCTGCCACATATTTTATTAGCTTACATGATACTTCAACACAACATAAAAGGGACCATGTTACTTTATACAACAGATGTTCGAGTGGGATTGTTACTTCGACGTAAAAGTTATTTTGTCAGCTTTTTTTTTTTTTTTTAATCACGACCAAAAATTGGAATATAAGTCTCTGAAAATCCATCCTCTCCGTGCCGCCAACAAAAATTGACACCCGACTTGATGTAAAGACTAATTGGTGTCTTCGCCTTACAGGAACACATAGGCTCTAGACGGACGGCATCACTGACTGCATTGCAACAACTGTTCTTAACATTTGCAAACGCTTCTGGCTTAGAAAATATTTCTTGCATTTAGAAACTCTGTGAATAGCTCAAGAAGTCACATTAGGTGACTTGAAGCGTTACAGATTAGACGGGTTGCTGGGTGTTGTTTCTTTTACACGAAAATAATCGTATGCTAATGATGACGTTTGGTTCAGCGTTAATTTGTTACTGCTGGTTTTTCGTGACTGTCTTCAGCAAACAGTTATATCTAGGGCACGGTTAGTAGGCGTGGTTAATTTATTATTAACTTTAATGATTAATTTTAAGTCTATTTATTTTGTCATAAGTAATTATATATATATATATATATATATAATATATATATATATATATATATATATATATGTTGGTCGTTATTTGCAAGCAAAGATGAAAAAGGATATATTATGCCGTGAGTAGGCCGGTGGCCTGTACGTCCTAATCCTTGCGTTCTCGCGATATTTTGGAGTACCTATGCACACTTCATCAAATGCCTGACTAGCCCGATCCTGGAATGACGTTCTCGGCTGCATTTCTCGCAAGAGACCCTCGACTCCTGGTTAGATTTGGACGTCCGTGCTGTTCCTTTTGTTGCAAGGGCTTCGTTTCGCGCATCTCCTGCCTTCTGGACTCCATACACTGCTGTTTGCCAGCCGGAACGGTGCTCAGAGAAGCTGTCCTTTTATTGGTTGATTTCTGTGTTGGTTTCCCTCGTGCTCCTTTTGAAAACGTCCTTAAATCCCGGCCGTCCAGTTAGTCTTGCCCCTTCTGTCAACTCGCCATACAGCAGAACCTTTGGAATACGGCCTTCCTCCGTTCTCCTTCTATGGCCCCACCCTTGAAGCCGCTTCTTGCTAACGGCGGAGAATATGCTACACATTTTTGGCACGTTCCAAGTCGTCTGTGTTAGGCACCTTGTCCCGCCATCGACTGCGCAAGACGCAACGCAGAAATCTTTGATGGAAGCTGTTCAGTTTCCATTTCCACTCATGACTGTCCTATGTGTGGTCCACAGCTCACTGCGCTAGTGGAGCACACTAAACACGCGTGTCTGGTAGATGCTTAGTTTTGAACTTTCGGTGAGTTTAGGATTATTACACACACTCACTTATTCAATTCAGCCGTAGTTGTTGCTGCGTTTGCGATCTTGATGTTCACCTCTTCGTCAACACATTAAACACATATAGACACAAAATTGTTTACACACTAACTTCATTAGCTTGGAAATAAATCCATTTAGCCCACGAAACGTTTCCTTAAAATGTTGTCTTAATGTAAATTAGATTTTTCAATTAAGCGTTTTTTGTTTTTTTCTTCTTATAACTGTCTCATTTGTAAGGTTATCTCTCACGGTGGGTGAAACAAATTCCCCATCCCAAGGGAGGAGAAGGGGGGGGGGGGTCACGCTTGGTGAATCCCGTCAAACACTGCTAGAGATCATCTAAATCACTCCAACAAGGGGGTGGTCACTCCTTTCCACTTGCTATTCAAGGCATGGTGAGCAATGACCCATTTATAATGTTGTCTTAATGTAAATTAGTTTTTTTAATTAAGCGTTTTTTGTTTTTTTGTTCTTATAACTGTCTCATTTGTAAGGTTATCTCTTACGGTGGGTGAAACAAATTCCCCATCCCAAGGGAGGAGAAGGGGGGGGGGGGTCACGCTTGGTGAATCCCGTCAAACACTGCTAGAGATCATCTAAATCACTCCAACAAGGGGGTAGTCACTCCTTTCCACTTGCTAATCAAGGCATGGTGAGCAATGACCCAAGAATTTCTGTATAGTACAATGCTCTCTTTCATTCTTCAAATACACCCCAACATAAATTGATGTATTGGTGTGAGTGATCGAAGATGACCTATTTTTTTTCATAAACACTTAGTACGAACTAGTCAATTAACAAATTATGTGTTGTTGTTCTTTTTTTAATTTGTTTATAAAGCGCGTCAAATTCGGTGATATAAATATAAATATGAACAATATTTTTTTCAGCATCTAAAATAGCCCTGACAGCTGATCCAACCTCCGTCACAGTTGGAATCACAAAGATATTGGTGATGAGATGTTCACTGCAGGTAGATCAACATTTTCAGTTTTATCATTTAACTTTCAAGTTTACACACACACACACACACACACACACACACACACACACACACACAAGCAAACAATAAAAAAAAATTAAACTAAAATACAAACAAAACAAAATACGTCTGCGAACTAAATTCTATACTTTATTATTTTAATGACATCAAATATTGAATAAATTTACACCAGAATTGCCCTATAAATGTATCAGCACATATATCATCTCATTATGTTCCCATTAAAGTGTTATAGTAATTAGTTCATAAACATAATGTCTGAATGAAGACAAGACTTAACTGCGTTTTTAAATTATTTTTATTTGGTGTAATTTTTTTGTGGGTCAAAGCAACAGTAACCTTGCGTTGAAAAAGCAATCCTAGCCTTGACACAATTTTCATTATTGAAACGAAGTTGTAAAGCACTCGTTCACTGATAAATTATCATATATGACTAGTAATTAATCGTTTCACTTTACCGACTATATCCTAAAGTGATCGCTGGAAAGGAAAAATAAAAACATTGATTCCTGGTGTTGTATACAAATTATCTCACGTTGTTTGCAGAATGTCCCCGCTAGGAATGACACGGTACAACAAGGCTGGGCTGAACCGTTTAGAGCTACTGTAAACTCAATCTCCATTACACGAGGTGATATAATATGTTTATAATGTGATACACAAGCTCACTGTCATGTGACCACGTTATTGCGACTTGCCTTTAGTGTGATCTCAGTTCAATTTGTATGTGATTGTGATACTACTCAACCTGCCTACGTGAGCACGTTATCTTGACTTGTCTTATGTGATACTACTCAACCTGCCTACGTGAGCACGTTATCTTGACTTGTCTTATGTGATACTACTCAACCTGCCTACGTGAGCACGTTATCTTGACTTGTCTCATGTGATACTACTCAACCTGCCTACGTGAGCACGTTATCTTGACTTGTCTCATGTGATACTACTCAACCTGCCTACGTGAGCACGTTGTCTTGACTTGTCTCATGTGATACTACTCAACCTGCCTACGTGAGCACGTTGTCTTGACTTGTCTCATGTGATACTACTCAACCAGCCTACGAGAGCACGTTGTCTTGACTTGTCTTATGTGATACTACTCAGACTGCCTACGTGAGCACGTTATCTTGACTTGTCTTTGATATGATTTTAGCTTTTAAACTATCCGTTGTTCATTGAATGCTCAACTGTAACGCAATTTTTTAAGCAATCACGTCTGCGTTTCTGTCCTTGCTCGTAACTCAAGATCTGGTGTCTACCTGTATGCAGGTTTTTAAATGTATTTTATATCAAAACTTCATAGTCGTAGTAATTAAAACCTAAAACCAACATATATATATATATATTGCTGCGACCCTTTCATACAGTTCCTCATGGTGTGGTGACCCCCAACCATAAAATTATTTTCGTTGCTACCTCATAAATATGTGTTTTCCGAAGGTCTTAGGCGACCCCTGTGTAAGGGTCGTTCGACCCCCCAAACAGGTTTTCGAGACCCACAGGTTGAGAACAGCTGATATATTTAATTGTGCTAAAATTCTTTCAGAAACCTTAGTCATAAATATTCCATATAATAAATAAAAAATTTAATCTGTTGTTTTTTTTAAAGATAGCTCGACTACAATAGCATCGATTTCATCCCAGCACCCGGCCGTTGCATCAGCAGACGTGGACACTCTCAGGGTCCGTGGTGATTTAACTCCAAGCGTGGACTCCAGCTATCTGCAGTTGACGTGGACCAAGCCAGGGTTAAACCAGACCGGGATGTACACATGCCGCATCAATGCGACGGGCCATTCTGGCCAGGACGTCCTTTACAAATCCCACATCCACATTTACCACAAACGTCCAGATAGTAAGGACATCATCCAGTACATCCATGAGTTGGAGGACGCGCTCTCACAGACCCAACGTGCAGTAAAAGAATGCGAGAGAAGCTCGAACGCCGAGATAAGGGACGTCCGCATTTCATTAAATAATTCACAATCTGACCTTCAGCGACAGGTCGACATCTCGAACGCCCAGGACGCGGCTACCACCGCTGCTCTGCGAAGATTGGAGACGGGGGCGTCCAGCCTTCGTACCGACCTGACGACAGTACAGAATTCACTTTACAGCTACGTCGTTGAGGAGGGCTTGAGATTCTTGGGGGGCTCGGCTGATTTTCAACGTACCGGAAGTTCAAGCTCAAAGCGGGGCATGGTTTACGTCAAATTCACCAAAAGATTCTCCAAGCTGCCGACCGTCATGTGTCATTTACAGTACATTGACGCGGACTATCGCAGGAACTTGAGATTCAACTACTACGTCCGGGACTTGACGGCGTCGGGGTTCAATCTCATTTTCGAGACATGGGCGGATACAATCCTATATCAAATCGCTGTGAAATGGAGAGCCTCCATACCTTAAATCAAGGGTGGCCAGTCCGCGGCCCACATGCGGCCCGTCATGTTATGTATACATTGTGGCCCGCCGGATTTATCACAAATAAACTTCTTTCTTCTTTCGATTTGCTCTTATCTTCATTCTTGTTTATAACCCACATTTGATGTAGACCTATATCTCAGGATTTACTTCACTTTTACATAGTATATTAATGTTTTTGATTGAACTTTGGCCCAAGTAAGCATGCATAAAATTTATTTTTTTCAAATGATTTTTTTTTCCAATACTTTGTGATTTTTTTCTAAAGGCTAATGATGGAATTTGTTTAATTTAAAATATTTGGAACCTGCTAGTTATATTTATATATATATATTTTTTTTAAATTTTTTTTTTTTTTTTTGTTGGCATCCGTCCGTCTCAATGTGACGTTTGAGCGGGCTTCTGAGGACGAAATCTACATGTTTTTGTATTTTTTTTAAAGGGTAATTATTGTATTTTTTTAATTTTAAATATTTTGTATCTTCTTTTTTTATTTTTATATATTTTTTTTTTTTTAATTTTTTTTTTTTTTTTTGCTGGCATCCGTCCGTCTCAATGTGACGATGGAGCGGGCTTCTGAGGACGAAATCTACATGGCCTGGGATTATTCTTCAAGGACTATAAGCTGGTTCCCAACAGCAAATCGCCTCTCTCCACGCCACTGGAGAACCCAAGGGATATATAATATATATATTGGTTAACGATTCAAAATATAGAATTTTGAATGTGTAACTGCTCCCTTTTGAAGTGCTAAGTGTTGCCCCTTGGTGGACCGGTACCAAAAACGATTTACATTTATTAAAGATTATCGTGAAAAAGTTTAAAGCATTTTTCTGCCCGCCCCCGCCCCCCCCCCTCAACCCTCTCAAATTACTTTATGGTCTTGGCTGTTATGCTAGGGTTGTCATCTCATTGTAATCCTTGAATATATATATATATATATATACATGATAAACTAGCTAGTATACCCGGCGTTTCCCCAAGGATTACACCGACAACCCTAGTATAACAGCCAGGTCCAATAAAGTAAGTGGAAAAGAGGGGAAGGGGGGTGGGTGGGGCCTGTAGGCTGTAGGCTTAAATATCCTATAAATGTCCAGAATAAATAAATATTCAACAAGGGAAGGGGTGGAAAATGTGACCTTTTTTGCTTACATACCATGTGGATAGCTCATTAGATTAAACTTGGTACCAATCTGACTTTGAAGGTGAACATTTCGTTAATTCATCATGTAGCTATACTTAAGCGGTGTCACCTTATGTTCTACCCAACATAAGTTGTATAACAAATTTATGCACAGAGTCACCATAGGCCAACAATCATAAAAAGAATTTCATTTTATTTATCAAATTTTAAATAAAATTTTAATATTTAAAAAAAAAAAAAAAAGCTTTTCTTATATAATACACCCCCCCCCGGCCCCGCTTTGCCAAAAATCCAAATCTAATGAGCCTTCCCACTTCATAGGTGTAGGCTATCAAAGTTAAACGTTAAATTAAAAGTAAACTTGGCACATTAATTAAAGAATTCATTCAACGAAAAAACTCAAATGAGATGAAAATACCTGCAGTAATAATAATATACATTAGTTTAAGATAGATACAAGCAAGCAACATCAGCCTCCCTGCTTTCCAAGTCTTCAAATAGTGTTTAATTCAAAGAGCTTTTTTTTTTACTCCTTTATATATAAAATTACACATCTAATCTTGTGCCTCTACCTCTTACTTATCCTAAGTATTATTTTTTTTTTTATTTATTTACATAAAAAAGATACAGATGTAACAATTGTACAATATGACCTACAGAATTACCATACACATGCTCAGTCAAAAACTTGCAGAAAAATGGGCAGAAGAATAAAGATGGTCTTTTTGCCTGCGTGGACAATGTTAAGCTCAGACGACCCCCATATTACCAAGCCCGTGTAAAACTCCGGGCAGCATGGCATGTACTCGGATGTGTTGACAGAAGTTAACTTGTCCCCGTAAATGTCTGGTTAGTTCAATGTCTTGATCTTACCTGGTGACACAAGTTGGTGGGCTAGTGCATTCGATTCCTTCAAAATGTGAAATGTTTCTTACAATTGAATTTTTTTTTCAAAATGGCTACTATTTACTGTTGCATCGCTTGAACCAATGAAAAGGTCATCATGTGTATTGTTAAGAGTGGTCCAGGCAATTAATTAAACAACAAATATTCAAGTATACCTGTGGTATTGTATTGTATATTATGTTATGATTTGACACGTATTCGCTGATACTGTAATCAAGTCTATGGGAAGAACAATTTTCTTTAATTTAGTGACATCAACAATTAATTTTTAATTTTTTTTAATTTAAAATTTGTTATTGTCATTGCCAGTGTGTTGCAGTAGCTCAGACCTGTTAACTCAGTTTGTATGATCCTTTCTAAAAGGGTATCACAAACAAAAATCAGTTTTGTTGTTTTTTTAAACTAGAAAATTCATTTTCCCATTTTCAAAGTTTTTAATAATGGGGAACTACTGATTACATAATCTGGCAGGTGGATTGATCTGGTGAGTGGATTGTCTGGTGAGTGGATTGGTCTGGTGAGTGGATTGGTCTGGTGAGTGGATTGGTCTGATGAGTGGATTGGTCTGGTGAGTGGATTGGTCTGATGAGTGGATTGATCTGGTGAGTGGATTGGTCTGGTGAGTGGATTGCTCTGGTGAGTGGATTGTTCTGGTGAGTGGATTGTTCTAGTGAGTGGATTGTTCTGGTTAGTGGATTGTTCTGGTGAGTGGATTGGTCTGGTGAGTGGATTGTTCTGGTGAGTGGATTGGTCTGGTGAGTGGAGTGGTCTGGTGAGTGGATTGAGTGCTATTGTTCCATATTCCCACACTTCTGAGTGTCAATTGTTTAGATTTGCATCAGTGAGTTTAAAATAAGTCCAAGCTTCAATTTCAATTTAAAGCTGTCTCAACTGAAAACATGTACAATGATGATGAATTCAGATAAAGACTATTTCATGAAATACATTCAAATTTCTAAACACCTGTAAAACCATTTTCCTTTTTAAGCTAACACTTTAGCACTATCGGTACACAAAAAATGTCAAAGGTCACTTCATTTAAATTGCAAACTGTGCCACAATACAGAGATTGATCTTTTATGACTGCTTAAAAAAAAAAAAGGGAAGGTTCAGATTGTAATTGTCCTTTTAAAAAAAAAAAAAAATTTTTAAGCTAACACTTTAGCACGATCGGTACACAAAAAATGTCAAAGGTCACTTCATTTAAATTGCAAACTGTGCCAAAAAACAGAGATTGATCTTTTATGACTGCTTAAAAAAAAAAAGGGATGTTTCAGATTGTAATTGTCCTTTTAAAAAAAAAAAAAAAGCAGATGAGGTATTTCGATAGAGCCAAGCCATGCTGAAGTTATGGGGGTCAATGCTGAACATCTGTTTCTCACAAAAAGACACTTTTTCTCAAATGAGGGAATGACACCTCACGTCGGGGCAGAGACCAAACCAGCCGGGCCATGACCGAGAGTTTGACCACCGACAGTGCTTTCCAGCGGCTTGAATCCGAGTTCTTCTGTGGGTATTCCAAACTGGTTGAGCTTAGACTCGTACGTGCGGAGTAGATCATTGTGTGCCTAGGGAGAAATCAACAGTGTTATCAAAAAACTTAGGTAAAGATTAGCCACCCATTAAGTAAGAAGATATTCTAATGAACTAGTTTGTTTTTGAAATATTCATCAGTAAGTTTCAAGGTTCATATTTTTCAAACATATTTTTAAATAATCAAGTAGAATTAGGTTCACTGCCACAAGCATCTAAAAACCTAGATATTGTTATCAAAGTAAAGTAACACTGGCCATTAGCATAGAAATAATACAAATTAATGGTTTTAACATGTGAAGTGAAGTTTCAGGAGCAATACTTTGAAAACTAGTTGATTTGTTTATATTGGCACACTCCTGTGGAAAAGACACTTTGAGGACCATCCCAACCCACCAAACACTGTGTGGACCATGCCAACCCACCAAACACTGTGTGGACCATGCCAACCCACCAAACACTTTATGGACCATCCCAACCCACCAAACATTGTGTGGACCATCCCAACCCACTAAACATTGTGTGGACAATCCCAACCCACCAAACACTGTGTGGACCATCCCAACCCACCAAACACTGTGTGGACCATCCCAACCACCAAACACTGTGTGGACCATGCCAACCCACCAAACACTTTTTTGTAAATTACATCATGCTAAAATTGACCATTTTAGACCCCCTCTCCCCCGTCACGAATTGTAACAAATTCTTTACCCCCCCCCCACCCCCCCCATTGTAAGGTCACACCCAAAAAAAATCAAAAGATACATACAATTTTCATAACTAAACTAAGGTTTTATTTTATTCTTTAAAATTTTCTCATTANAAAAATAAAAAAAAAATTTTTAAAAAATAAAAAAATTTAAAATTAAAAAAAAACAAAAAAAAAAAACCTAATGGGAAAAAAATTTGTCCCACCCCCCCCCCCCCCATCACAAGTGTTAGAAATTCTCGAAAAAAAAACAACCTCTGCCCCCCTGAGCGTGACGTGATTTGCGAAAGACCCCTTGAGGAGCACCAAATAAAATCTGCAACCCTCTCAAAATTAACTCTCCGCATTCCTGCGTAAGTTGTCTTAACCCTTTAATGAGGAGGGTCAAGTGAACAGATGAACATCAAAATTTAGCATCCTCAGCCTATGCTTACCTTGCAGACTCTGGCCAGTTCATATTGCAGGTCTTTGATAGCACTATTCTTAGAGTCGAGCACATCCTAGATGAACAAACACAAGATAACATCTCAGAAGTCATTGACTTAACCATTTCTTAAAACTCACTTTTATAAATAAAGCAATAATTCAAGTTTTTTTTCTCCCCATGATTTAAGTCATAGGTCAAACAAACAAATTCAGTTTTGATTTACATCAAATTATAAGAGAGTATTCCTTACAGCTTTTAAGAGAGTGTTACTTAAAGCTTTAATTCCTTTCTGTAGATTGTATGACATCATAAAAAAACTAACACTTACGTAGTTGGAAACACATTTGAACGAAAACAAAAAAAAAAGGAATATGGTTTTCGACAATTTTTTAAAAAAGAAATCTTTCTAAAGTTACGTTCACACTGCGGATTCGTCACTTGGATTCTCAACTTCCTGTAACCACGTGCTACTCGCTGCAACAAATGCAGGCCCCCCCCCCCCCCCCCCCCCCCTCTCTAATGTTTTTTTTTTTTATGTGTTTTTTTTTTCTTTCTTTGTGCTGCAGTCTGTCGTCAGCTGCATAAACAATCCTGTCTTATTTTTTTTCACTGCGTTACGGTAGAAAATGGAGTGGTCATAAAAACAACAAAAATGTAATATCAACTGTCTTGTTTATAAATGTTGTATTTTATAGTAACCATATTTTGTAGTTTGAAGATTGATAAAAAATGTCAAGCCTGGTTGTTATTGGAGTGGGCAGACAAGAAAATATTTTTCAGGAATAACGTCTTTAAAAAAATTGAATGAATTCTAGATTTATTTCAATTTTTTCATTGTCATTTTCCCTTGCATGAGTCGCTATTGGTAAAATCATGTTTAAAAGAAAAAAGTCAAATCTATTCCCTGTAAAGAGCCACGTTATTCCCTGTAAAGAGCCACGTTATTCCCTGTAAAAAAGCCACATTATTCCCTGTAAAGAGCCACATGCACTGGCAGCATGCTGACCGTTGCACTAAGATATAAATGCAACATTGATAAATTTAAACAAAAGTTCTGCATCTGATGCCACAGTTGCGTCTGCTCAGTGCTCAGCCTACAAAGGGATATCTGTGTCCCCGATTCCCAACATGGATTCACCACTGAGCTTTGCGGCTGAAACAAATCCACAGTGTGAACTCACATTTATCATATTTCTGTATTGCTAATTTAATGATTAAAAAGAAATTTGTTTCTAAAAATATGAAATACATGTACATATTTAATTTTATTATACCAATATAAAAATTCAAAGAAATATATTTTATACTTTTAAGTTTTAAAATATTTAAGATAAATAAATCTAAACCTTAAAATTAATTTTTTTTTGGACCTCACTGTAAAAGTAAATTGGCATTTACAACCAGGCAGAAATAATGTTACCTCTAATTTCCTGGTGACTACGGTGAGAGCCGTAGGATCCAGATTAGATGCAGACAACACCTCATTAAGTTGGGCCTCTTTCTTCTCCAGGGTGTCAGCCAGGGCAGACAGCTTCTTCTCCAGGAGCAGGTTCTTGAAGTTTGATTTCTGCTGAACCTCATGGATGGCCTTGATGAACTTTCCATACAACTCATCTCTCTCTCCCTGAATCTGAGCATGTCAATGGATAAATTGCTAATGTTAAAAGTGAGATCACAGTTATTTGGTTATGCATCTCGTAAAGTATGATTAATAATATTACAAAACAAACAGAGCTATTTTTGGTATCCAAATCCACATTTGGTATCCAAAATTACGCCTGGTATTCAAAACTAAGTCTGGTATCAAAACTACATTTGGTATCCAAAACTACATCTGGTATACAAAAATACATTTGGTATCCAAAAATACATCTGGTATCAAAAACTACATTTGGTATCAAAAACTATATTTGGTTTCCAAAACTATATTTGGTTCCAAATTTCAGCAGTAAGATACAAACATAGTAAAATATTTCAACTTTTTCAACTACATTCTGGAAACAGCTGTTTAAGCTATAAAACATTACACTTGCAGATCAAATGTGAATATATCTGGCAACTATCTGCCACATGCCTCCTTGCCAAAACTACAGCAAAATCAACAAACAACATAAACTACAATGTCATCAACAACTAGTAACAGACATTTAACTGTGTGCTTTTAAATATAATTTTTTTAAATTGAAATTCAGCTGAAAATAATTTCTTAATCTCTCTCTTAATCTCTTCCTATCTTTCCCACTTTTCTCCCTCGCAGTTTGACCTCCTCAGCTTTTCTTCAGCCATCTCTCGCTCCCTCCCTAATTTCCATTTAACGCTGCAACAAAGAAGTAAAAATATCAGCCTCTACAGTCTCACCTTCTGGAATCTCTGTTCCAAGACTTCATGTTCCCATTTGAGAGCTTTAAATTCATCAGTCATCTGCTTGACACGAGCTTTAGCACTCTGAGAACAGGATCAAAAATGTTTTGGGCAACTCAAGTTATTTGGTGGGAAATGTGTGACAAGTGGGAAGAAAGAAGATTTAAACACAACTGTAACAACTCGCCTCAAATTAAGTCAACTTGTTGAAACACTTTCTCTAGGCTTAGAATGTTACAGGCTAGCAGTACAATGCCAAATTAAATCAACTTGTTGAAATGTTTTCTCTGGTCTAAGAATGTTACAACCTACCAATGCATTGATAAATGAAATTAACTTGCTCAAACACTTTCTCTAAGCTAAGAATGTTACAGGCTAACAGTACATGGACAAATTAAGTGCCAATTGATTTCTTGGTGTCAAACTTGTTTGGAGAGTAAATAAAAAGATTGACATATTGTCTAAGTCATGACTATGACCTACCTTGAGGCATTTCCCAAGTCATGACTATGACCTACCTTGAGGCATTTCCCAAGTCATGACGATGACCTACCTTGAGGCATTTCCCAAGTCATGATGATGACCTACCTTGAGGCATTTCCCAAGTCATGACGATGACCTACCTTGAGCATTTCCTTATCTTTCTCGTAATTGGACAGCTGCCTCCTCAGATCCTCCACCTCCTCTCGTGCTTTCTGTAGAGGCTCAACCAAACGTTTGTTCTCGGTTATGACCTCAGCCATCTGTTTCTCCATCCTCTCCTCTTTCTTCTTCATGTCTTCAACTTGTTCCTGAAAACAAAAATGGCCCCAAAAATTAAAATTGCAACGGGCTTTTAAATGAAGTTTCCAGCAATTTTATTTTTTTTCTTTCATTTTTTTATGGTGAAAATCTCTCTCGCTCACCTCTTTGAACTGAACAGTAAAAAAAAAAAATATGCCACTAATTATTAATGACCAGAGCTGTATTGGTGTTTTCAACACAGGCCTGGTGCAAGGACTGGTACAGTAATAGATAAGTGCTGAGCACATTACTGAGATTAAATCACTAGATCTGGCCTACCTTGAGTGTGTTGATGAGGGCAAGGTTGTTTAATGTGATGTCATTGTAATAGTTCTTGATATCACTGAAAGCTTTCTCGTGGTTTTTCATCAGAGTGTTGATCTGGCCATTCTTCCTCTCTTCAATTTCATGAATCTCTGTCTTGCGCCTCAGGTCGAGCTCGTCTCTCAGGGATCTCATCTTCTTCTCATACTTGCTCTCAATTTCTTTGGCCTGACGCTCGAATGTGTTTCGAAGACTTGTCACCGCTTCATTGTTTTGCTGGGAGAAATAATATAACATTCTCAATAATAAAAATATGGAAAGTTCATTGAGTGCTACTTTGGAAAGTACATAGAGAGAGTGTCATTATGGAAAGTGCATTAAAGTGAGTGCTACTATGGAAAGGAGATTGAGTGAGTGCCACATGGAATATTGATATAACAATAATAATGAGATAACAAAGAGCTAATTTCAATAACTGCCTTAATGAATTCTAAATGATTATATACCAGCAGGCATTTCATCATGCCAGTAGAGCATTAGATAAGAGAAGATTCTTTTATTGATCCAAATAAACGGAAAAGGTTTTTCTATTAAATTGTACATATTCATTTTCAGCGCATTAATAAATACATATTTTAACTAAGACAACATTTTACCAATATAACAATTTAAACACAAGACATCTAAAGTATTTTTTCTAACGTAGAAATCAGCCATCAATGAACTCTCTTAATGACAATAATGACTTAATCAGTGATCATTTAGATTTGGTAACCACTGGGAGGGGTGGGGGGCACGCTGGTAAATTCATACAGACTGGGATACAAAAGATTTTTATATCTTTTGGTCCCAACTTTGGCAGAGGAACACAACTATTTTATCTCAAAATACATACAACAACTTTACTCTAGCACAGTCAATTCAGCTCATTTTTTTACAAGGATACTGCATACAATTAATTTGAATCAAAATTAAATATAATTTATAAATCTTTTAAGTTTAAGTGTTTTCCTTTTCAAAATATAGAATAACCGTTAAAGACAAATTTAAATCCTAAAAAAAACAACAAGGGTAGACTACCTTTTTCAAGTTCTTGATAACATCTTCGTGCGAAAGCTCCTGTTCCTTTAGTTCAACTTTCAAGGCTCTCTTATCCTTGCGCAGATCTAGTTCACTGAAATGATGGGAGTCTTGGGCAAGTTTTAAGGCCACTGAGCCCTCAGCTTTAAGTTCTGATATATTGTTTTGATGCTCGTAAAGTAAATGTTTCACTTTTTGTTTGTACACCTGACATAGAAAAACAGTTTTTTTTTTAAACCTGATCTTTTAAGTTTTTTTGTGTTTTTTTAAACATAGCTATTTTACAAAGATTTTTAGAAAACAGAAAATGATAAAATATAATTAATTAAACAAGATATTTCATAAAGAAAGAAATTAAAATCGGCAAAACAACTGTAAAAATGAAGAACTCATAATAATATTGAGTTGTAAGCCCACAAAATGGTGCCCAAAAGACTTTAAATAATAATAATAATAAAAAGCCACAAACAATAGCAACAACTTTAAATAGATTAAAATATATTGATTTAAAAGTTAATCCTCTCAAGCCATGTTTGAAAGCAGCTAGACAGTTTTTCAATGATTCATTATCACCTTTATTTCAATTTGGTGTCGCTCTTCTGCATCTTCCATCTCTCGATCTTTGTTGCGAAGCTCTGCCTTCTTTTCTTCCAACTGCCTCTTTGTGATCTCCCAAAATGTGTTGACCTTGTCCCGCTCCAGTTGAAAGTAATTCCTCTCCTCTCTCTCCCGCTCAAGTTCCTCTCGTATTCTCTGTACATGATCCTCAAGCTGGTAAATAAAATAAGAAATTTCTTTATTTAAATTTTCAAACCACAAGTTAAAATATTTTCAAAATAAAATTAAAAACTATAAATAATTTATATATTAAATATAATTTTAAAATTTCATTTTCAACAGTTAATCTCAAAGTCAGCTATATGGTATAGATGAAAATACGCTAATAAAATACAGTTAAGTCATCAATCAGCGTTAGATCACCCTCCACATAAAACAAGAATCCCATCCTCAAAAATTTTGGTTCCAAAATAGCTTCTTTATCCCGCATTGGTTTAAATTCTTTATAAAGCTCCAAAAAGCATTAAAAAGTCTTGATGGCTAAGCTATTCTAATCTATATTCTGTCACTTATGGAACAGATAAGAAAAAAAAATTCCACTAATTATAATTAATAATTTCTATCTGACTAAAACTTTCTTCTCATAGTGTTGCAAAACCCAGATAATTTAAAATAAGAATAATGCAAATATTTCAAGACTCAGTCTTCAATTTATTTAGTTTTTAGCAAGAGTAAAAAATGTGTTAAAGCATGTAATATATAAAAATATAGGATTTAGTATTATTTCTTAAGTTTTAACAATTTATTACATTTGTATGATTAAAGTGGTGATGTTTTAAAAAATGGAAAACTCAACAACAAAAAATATCATTAAGAAGAAAACTTTTTTTTTTTATTTGGAAAAATAATTATGGATTTATGGATATAAAAAAGAAATTATGGATTTGATTTCACAACTCAAATATAACAGTGACTTCTCCAAAACTACAACACAGAAGACTGATAATGGGCTTTAACTTAAACTTTGACTAAGAGATAATTGCTGATTATTTTAGCCTTATGACATATTCGATTGTTCCTAATGATTTTATACAAAGTACTCATGCATCATTTTGGCCACAATAGGGTACTATAATGGATTTATACCTGCTCCTTTGACATTTCTTCTGTAGGGATTCCATCTATTACAGTTGGTCCTCCCTTCTTTCCTCCCTTCTTTCCTGATTTCTTTCCCTTCTTGCCCTTTTTCCCTAGTAAAGAAATTCAAAGGCTTAACAAAACCAAAAAAGCCAACACAAAAAAAATTTAAAAATAAATTTAAAATAATCACCAACAACAAATGCAAATGTTGAAACATCAACTGTTCCACACACTACCTGCTGAGGTGTCATTTCTTCAGGGGCTACAACATCAATAACACCTGTTGAAGATGCCTTCTTACCCTTACCCTTTTCCTGCTTACCCTTCTTCCCACTTTTCTTTTTAGGAGGCTGTGGAAGGAAAGAAAAAGTGATCTTAAATTATTGCTTTTGATGCAGTTTGGGGCCATCGCTATCTGATGTCAATCATCTTTTTTTTTTAAAAAGGTGGGTGGAGGTGAGGGTGAGAGTCTGTGGTTATGATGCATTGTCAAGGTGTCTAATTTGTACGACAATTTTGTGATANGGGGGGGGGGGGGGGAGAGATCTAAATTCGCCTTAAAAATTTTATTGTCATTTATGAATGTCCCCTTTGTAAAAAATATAGTAACTAAATTAGAAGTGTGAGGAATCTATGGAACTTTAAAAACCAATCATAGAAAATAAATTTACGGCAAAAACTTTCATAATAGAGATGTTTTTTTAAAGTTTTAAATTAACGCCAATTTATATTTTTAAACTTTATTATATTTATAATGAATAAAGAACCACTCAAATTAATATTTAAATTAGTTTCTGATTGCATGCAGCTATTATATTTTTTCCAGCCTGAGAAAGAGACACAGATTCATTGATTTGAATTTTTTGAAAATCAGAAGCTTTTATAGCCGTCTTAATAATCAATCACAATTTTTTTTTTTCTGATTTAAACATATTATATCTTAAGGCAACTTACTAAAGCATTTTTTTTTTTCAACAAAAAATTCTTTCCGTTGAAAACCAGCGACAAGTTTGGCATGGAAGTTGACATGTGAGTAATCTGGTTTTCATATAAACTTATAAATGATACAATTTTATAGAGGCCTACAGTGGGGAGAATTTTACCAAGAGCATCCGTCATAAGAGAAATATAATATGAACCAAGCAGATAAAATGGCATCTATAATTTAATACCGCATGCCTCCGTTTTTACATTTTTAGGTTGGGTGAAAATAGGCAATTGTTGCCCCCTGGAAAATTACGGGAACAGTTCAGAAAAAAATAATATTTTTTTGATTTAACAAATTTTTATTCAAATTCAATACAAAAAAGGCAGAATTAATGCAACAATGCGGTTTGGACTCCTTGGCGCCTGTGTGATGATCACGAATCATACCCGCCTTGAGCCTGCCCTGCTTAAATAATTAGTTTAAGTAGCCTAGAAACTTTTAAATTTTACTCTCTATTCTAGTCAATCTAGACATTATACTTATACTTCTCTTGCTCTTATCTCTGATCTAAGTCTTAGTAACTAAACTAACTTTCTAATCATCATTCAATTCTTTCCAATGTAAATTTAGTTTTCTTACTCTTAGTCTTAGTAGTCTCAGGCATATGCGCTAAGACCGAACCCTAAAACAGGCTAAGTCTAAAGTCACTAAGGAATAAACATAAAGAAACAAAATATATAGGTCTACTGATTAGCCCACCTAGTAAGTTTGTAAGTAGGCCTAAGTAAGTCTAAGACAGTTTGAGTCTTAAAATAGTTTTAATTAATTATAAGAGGGTTGAATATTATTTGTAAGAAAGCTCCAAAAAGAGACTCAACCGAGAAATTATTCTTACTTAATGTTTTTGTTTGAGACTAAAAAAAAAAGTCCAGTTTTAAGTATTTTTGACAAAGAAAGACAAAGTGACCAAATGAGGCCAAGCAAATCATTAAAATTAAAGTTAAAGAATTCATTTTTAGTGTCAGGCGTTACATATAAATCTTACTTTAACAGCTTATCAAACAAAAATGGCAATAGCTTACCATTCTGATGAGTTAAATCATGCAAATTGACAAATGAGAAGTAAATGAAGACAACTTTGACGAATTTCCACGGCTATCAAAGCATGTTGCTTCTCCGTTGTCAAGATGCTAGTTTTCTTGGTTGTTAGGCCGTTTTCCACAACAACGACCCGGATGTTATCTGGGCTCTCCTATTTGTAAAGTTTAATATATCTTGAAACTAATAATAAAAACAAAGATTTCTCCTTTTTTTTACATCTAGAAAACTATATACTTATTAATAATTGGTAATAATCATTATTTTAAAACAATTATTTAATTTCATTCATTGTTATTTTAAACACAACAAATATTAGTACTGTTTCATAAGAAAATCCTTCATAAAAAAGCGTTCTCCATATTTTTTACCAGAATAATATTAATAATATTATTATTATTAATAATAAACAATCTTCCCTAACTTAAACTTTATTGTCTGTTAATATTAACAGTTAACATTAACGCTAACACTAATTAATTCAAAATTAATTCAATTTTATATGAGAATCAAATAGAAAGCAATTTTTTTTTTAAATGGAAAGAAAAAGAACAAAAGTGAAATAGTAAATAGTATTTCAATTATCATGCCAAATCCATTTTTTTTTTTTTTTTGGTAAAACTAATATTATTTAATATTATAATATTACTAGTCTAGTACTAGTTTTAGAAAAAGTTCCTCTTCCTATCCCCTGTCTATTTGGTTTAAAAAATGTTTTCACTTAAGTGGAAGAGGCAATTTGTAATTTATCTGAAGAAAGTTATAAGTCGTTGTCGTTTGAAATTCCAAATAACCATTTCAGTCAAATTAATATTGACCAGTTTTGAAAACCCATAAATGTATAGACATTTCTACGAAACTGTTGTTTAAATCGTTTTTTTTTTCTTCTGTGCATTTTTTTTTTTTTTCATTTTTTTAATGGGCTGTTTGGCTCTCAAAATACAAGACATGACGAACCAGCCGGAGTTTTTCTAATTGTAAGTTGTTGTTTTTTAAAATAAAGTCACTACCCAAGCCAATTAACTTTTTTATTAAATTGTTTTTTATTTTTTTTTTTTTTTCTTCTGTGCATTTTTTTTTTTTTTCATTTTATTAATGGGCTGTTTGGCTCTCAAAATACAAGACATGACGAACCAGCCGGAGTTTTTCTAATTGTAAGTTGTTGTTCTTTAACATAAAGTCCATACCCAAGCCAATTAACGGCATCTCAGGATTTACTTCACTCTTACATATATTAATGTTTTTGATTGAACTTTGGCCCAAGTAAGCATGCTTAAAAAAAATTTATTTTTTTTTTTAATGATTTTTTTTCCAATGCTTTGTGATTTTTTTCTAAAGGCTAATGATGGAATTTGTTTAATTTAAAGTATTTGGAACCTGCTAGTTTTATATATATATATATAATAAAATTTATTTGAAAAACACGCTTCATCCCCAAAATGTCGAAGCGTGCTACAAAGTTAAAACATTAAAAAAAAAACCATCGAAAATTTACCACATTTAAAATAGACGCAACAATAAAAAACTACATACGAGCATACCAAGTCAAAGTCTTTCATCCCGTTTCAACCATAAGCAACACAAACCAATGTAAATTAACTGGAAAAAGATGGTAGATAGCATCACCCCAGAAGATGTTTGTGAAATAGATGTGTTTTTAGATCGGTTTTAAAGGACTCCAGCGTCTGGCTGTTTCTGAGAGTGACTGGAAGGGCGTTCCAAATTGTTGGGCCAGCCAATATATATATATATATATTAAAGAAGAAGGTTTGACATTGTTTCGCAAAACTCTCAGCATTGAGAAAATATATTTCTAAAAAAAAAAAAAATTATTAAACCACAAACTGCCTCTTGCATTGGCATATAATATAATAAGAATTTGCGAACCACTTTCTTTTGAAAGCGCTTTTCAAAAGTTGCATTAGAATGAAAGCTTGATTGCATTTAAATATTCCATTATTCACATTTATTTCATGTTACGCAGCTGTGCAATACAAATCATTATTTGATGGCAATTTAGTGAAATATTTGTCTCTTATATTAATATAATATGGAAACCTAAATCACAATTTAAGATAATAAGATAGCCTTTTTAGGATTAGGCTTGTCATTTCTTTTATTAGTTTACCAAAATTTCATATATCATACGCTTCTCCAGTGCCCTGGAAATATGCGAAGTGGCTAAAAATACAAGAATGCAACTTAATTCTGATGTTTTAAGAAATTTGTTTTAACCTTTCTTAATAATTTTGTGATTTATCATTTTATATTTCATTGATTTGTTGCCATCGGTCTTAGGTTGAAAGATTTATAAACATGAGTGTGAAACTTAATAGCTTTGCCATTTTCTATTCTCCCAGCATTGCCATTGACTTTTTGCCATAAGCAGATTTACCTATAAGTTAGATTCTGCAAAATGATTTATAGAAATGGCACTCACACGTATTTATCAGTCACATGAATTACGATTTTCTTTCGCTGGTCTTCACAAATGTTAAATATTTCGTCTGGTCTAAGAGCTTATATGATGATGGATATACATATTTCGATGGCAATAATTTGATGCCTAATATTCCAATGGCAAATCTTGCTTGGTCACAACACGGACCAGTGCCAGTCAAAAACACTAAAAGGTTCATTGTACATCATGGGTGTATTTTCCTAGAACTAAAACATTCATTTGGTACATAAATACATCGGGCAGAAAAATGTTATCGCTAAGCAAAAGCCCCACGGCGAATTTTAAAAAATGCTCTCTCTCTCTCTCTCTCTCTCTCTCTCTCTCTCTCACTCGCTCACTCTCACTGGTTTCAACAGTTTCAACAGTCTTCTCTTCATTTAATGTAGATGCTGAATAAGGTCAAATCTGTATCATCACTTCTAGCAATGATTTGATTGAATTTCAAGATATTTAATACTGTGTCATTTGGATAACTTCAACTGTGTTTTTTCAAATAAAAATAAAAAAAGTTCACAAATATGTATAGAGTCAGAACTAGTTGGCTGGGAATTATCTTTACCGCCATGGATCCAGTGGGGTTTACACTCACCGCCCTTTGATAAATGCTAAATTAGAATGAAATATTTAAAATATACAAATATATCCAATTATATTTGAAAAGCTTGCATTTTTTATACACCCCCGCCCCCCCCCCCCAGGCCCAATTTCTGTTAATATCTTTATTATTTTTATTTTTTTTATTTTTTTTTTTGGGGGGGGGGGCACATTTATCCATTCTACTAACCATTTCAATTGCCGGATTACCTTCCTTGACATGGTCACACCCCACGTAACAGATTTAAAATATATCATAATAGAATGAATTTACGAGGCTATGTCTTTGATGGAAGAATCAAAGCCTCTAACAGATTCCGGCAATAATGATGCAAGAATCATAACCTCTTATACGGAAAGCCTATGCCTTATATCCTTGAGAATATAGCGGTAGGTATAATTGCTCATACGCGCCCACATGGCTCTGTGTCAAGAGGATACCCACGTGACTCCATGTCAAGATGGGGTCTGTGTAACTTGATGTCAAGATGGCGCCTATTTGACGCTATGCTAATATGGCGTCTTTGTGACTCTATATCAAGATTTTACCCACGTGACTCTATGTCAAGACGGTGTCTATGTGACGCGATGTCAAGAAGGCGCCTATTTGATTTTAATACTAAGATGGCTTCTATGTGACTCTATGCTAAGAAAGGATGGCACCCACGTTAGAGGCCGACCGAAAGTGATTTTCTGATTTCGGCCGAAGCCGAAAATAGGCCGAAAGTTTAAAATGACTTTCGGCCGAAACCGAAAAAAGGCAGAAAGTTTAAAAATGAATTTCGGCCGAAACCGAAAAAAGGCCGAAAGTTAAAAATGAATTTCGGCCGAAACCGAAGCCGAAACCGAAAATGAAATATTTAGATATTTTGAAATTCGTTCCCGCATACATTTTGCATACATCGAAAATGATGTGGGAAAGTTTAAATATTTACATTCTTTTTATAAAAATGAGATAATTGTGAATATTAATAAATAAACATCTAATATAGGGGTCTCAAACTCGCGGCCCGCGAGCCATTTGTGACCCGCAAGACGATATTTTGCGGCCCGCTACATGACAGAAGAGTTTAGTGTAAATGCGCCGGCCCGTTTCCCCCATTCTCATAGCTATAACGTGACTCTCCGCGACGGTGTCAGTCGAATCTCACCGACTAGTCTAATTCTGTTGTTTTTTTTGTAATGTTTCTATATATTTTTTAATGCAACACTGAGTAGGTGGATGAAAGTGAATCCTAGTTCTTGAGAACCCTTAATGATTTTATTGTTATTTATAAAGGTTGAGCAGATTGTAACAATTGTAGTCGCTTTTTTGTGGATTACTTGATGAGGCCCACT
>CAXITT010000396.1:232601-253503 GCA_964033795.1 Lymnaea stagnalis | reverse complement strand
TCAATTTCGGCCGAAACCGAAGAAAAACCGAAAATTAACTTTTCTCTTTCGGCCGAAACCGAAATTAAGCCGAAAGTTAACTTTTCAGTTTCGGCCGAAACCGAAACTTGGCCGAAAGTGATAAAATGGCCACTTTCGGCGCCGAAACCGAAGCCGAAGCCGAAATTCGGTCGGTCTCTAACCCACGTGACTCTATGTCAAGATGGTGTGTCTGTGAGTCTTTTATAAGATGGCGCTCAAGAGACAACGTGTCAAGGTGATGCCTATTACTGAAGTAAGTTTCAAGATGCACCAATTAAATCCTTGTGTACTGAAGTAAGTTTCAAGATGCACCAATTAAATCATTGTGTACTGAAGCAAGTTTCAAGATGCACCAATTAAATACTTGTATACTGAAGTAAATTTCAAGATGCACCAATTAAATCATTGTGTACTGAAGTAAGTTTCAAGATGCACCAATTAAATCTTTGTGTACTGAAGTAAGTTTCAAGATGCACCAATTAAATCCTTGTGTACTGAAGTAAGTTTGTAGATGCACTTATTTAACCCTTGTGTACTGAAGTAAGTTCGGAGATGCACTAAGTGTACCCTTGAGTACTTAAGTATGTTTGTAGTTGAACTAAATGAACCCTTGTGAGCTGAGTTGTAAATCAAACTTTTTTATTATTTTTTTTTAATTCTAGAGAACATGGAAGACTAGGAGGACTTAAAGGTGTGTTCATTGATGCAGATATTACAAGGAAAATGATTGAACAAAAAAATGTATTAAATTGTTTTTGGTCATTTATCTTTAATTATTCTGTTAGCAATCATAAAAAAGATCAATATAAATTTATCTCATATATAAATACACACAAGTGGCACAATGGAGTCAATAATTAAAGGCATACATTTAATTAACTAAATATGTACAGTTTTTATGTTAAAAAGTAAATATGTATTCACAGTAAAATGTAGGCCCGATAAATGTTTAACCTGTTAAACATATAAAATGTCTTCGTTTTAATGGCCATAATTGTCCAGACTTTCGGACCAGGTGATTTTTCTTAGACATGCTTCCAGGCATTTAGTTTGTTTTTGTTTTGTTTTTCTGTTCTCCGTCACAGAAGAACATTTTCACTACGGGGAACGGTGCATATTAGTGACTCCCCCTCAAAGGTTAAAGGTCAATAAGTAAACATCTCAGTGGTTTAAAATTGGCATATTTGATTGTAAACAACATATTATCCACATACACAAATAATAATTTTTTTTTTTTTCCTGAAGAAGCTCAACATAGCAGTTTAAGTGTTACGGGATTTTAAATTATTTTTGTTTTCGCGGACATTTCTTATTGTCTTCTGTTGCACTTCCTGGGGGCGCCTAGGACCCGTCCCCCCCCCACCCTTCAACGTTTGTGATTTAGCCGCCCCTGTTTCCCCTGACATTCCGAAACATGTCAGTGACACATTGTATTTCAAAATGATGGCCCTGTGACGCAGTAACGAATGGGAATTAGGTTGGCGGGGGGGGGGGCGCTTGAAGGAGTTCACCGCCCAGGGTGACACTTTTGAGGTCTATATGTAATATAAAGAATTGTTGTAGGTGGTGTTGTGTGTGCTTGCGGGGGGGGGGGGTCATTTTTTTGTTTTTGGCCGGGGGGGGACTCGCCCCCAGGTGGAATTTAGTCAAAATACACCACTGTTGAGGAGAAGCTGTAATGAAGACCCATAGACCGGAAGTTGTCCAGTTGAGGATCTCAAACTCAGGAATCCAATAGAGCATCATTGAAAATAAAATCCAATCTCTACGTCTTCTAATGGATGGCTTCACAATGTTACTGTCACAACTGGTTTTATATATATATTATAATTATTTAAATTAAATGTAGATATTAAACTGCTTCCACATAGTGATATAGAACGGGACGCCATCTTTAGTTCATATTTCCCATATGACACCAGAGGTGCATTGCTCGACAGCAGCTATCTGATTAGGGCCATGGAGCTATTCAGCCGTAGAGCTGTTTAACCGTAGCGCTATCCCATGGTTAATCTGAGTTAACAATCGTCCATTGCCCTGTATAGCAACAGAAGTTTCAACGTACGTAATTAAAGGTTGATTTTATCAACCGTTGCTGGCTGTCACTAAACAACAACCCAAATTATTCAAACCATTCTTTTAAAACGTAGGCAACTGTTTTGTAAGCAAATATCTTCGTTGTTTTTTTGTTTGTTTTTTATTTTGCTTTTTTTTTTTTCGTTTTAGTAAACATCTATCTTCTATAAGAGATAGTCTTCTATATTAGAAGCAATATTTCCAAACAATTTCACTTGATGGTATTGCATGTGTTGGTCATATTGATAATGATGAACCCACTTCGTTTAGACGAACGAAAGCGCGAAGCGAGTCCAAGTGGGTATTAAAGGCGCATCACTCCGTCTCCTAATAGCAAGTGTTCATGTACGCCGGGTTTATGTGAGTTGTCTCTCCTGGCACCCCGAGCTGACTTTGAGGATTCCTCGGGTACGACTGCTGCGCCGGGTGGTACTTGTGGTAAGGCATGGCGCTGTGGGGCGGCGCGGCGACAGACGGCTGCGGGTGGGTCGGAGGGCCCGATGGCGGGGGCCAGTGATGGTGGTGGTAGTGGTGGTGGTAGTAGCTGCCGGGGTCGCGCGGGCTGAAGATCCCGGGATGCATCGGGGCGACGGGCTGGTGGTGGTAAGGGTTGGCCGTGAAGTTAACGGAGGGCGGGGCGGGTTGGTAGCCGTGGTGCAGCAGCCAATCAGAGTGCATGTAGGGGTGGGGATACGCCTCCGTGGGAGGGGCTGACGGCTGCAAGGCTTGCGCTAGCCCGGCAAAGTCGAACTTGTAGGCGTACCTCTTGCCATGGACCTGGAAGGTGAAATTCAAAGTTTATTTTTTTAAAAATCACATAACATTTTGGATGTGTCTTAATGAAAGATACTGAGTTCGCAAGCAATAGGAGTGGGAATAAAGGGAAATGAGTAAGCAAAGAAGGGTTTTGATAACGGATATGGTCAGAGGAGCTTTACGAGTTTTGTGAATTTGATGTCAATCACTTGAAAGATTAGTCTAGACTTTAGTCTATCCTTTTTTCAAATATGTTTAAACGCTAGAATTTCCTTGTTTAAAGTATGCTTAAACCCTATTATCTCCTTGTTCAAAGTATGAAGTATGTTTAAACGCTTGTTTTTCCTTGTTAAAAATATGTTTAAACGCATGTCCATTTTTTTAAAAAAAGAATTTCCTTGTTTAAAGTATGCTTAAACCCTATTATTTCCTTGTTCAAAGTATGAAGTATGTTTAAACGCTTGTTTTTCCTTGTTAAAAATATGTTTAAACGCATGTCCATTTTTTTTAAAAAGTATGTTTAAATGGATAATATTTAATTTATCAAGCAGCTTTTGTTTTTCTCGAAGAGTGGATCATCGACGCAACATACTTCGTAACCCCGTTAAAACAGCAGTTCTCAGCCAGTGGGTTGCGACCCCTTTGGGTGGGGGGGGGGTCGAACGACCCTTAAACAGGGGCCGCCTAAGCCCATCGGAAAACACATATTTATGAAGTAGCAACGAAAATAATTTTATGACTGCGGGGTCGCCACAGCATTTATGGAAATGAAATTAAAGGGTCGCGGCATTTAGGAAGGTTGAGACCCACTGAGTTATAGGAGTGTCTGATATTTTCCCCTAAGTGCCGATGATTCCAAACCTTGGTCATGATGTTCTTGTCGTAGTAGTAGCGCAGCGCCCGGCTCAGCTTGTCGTAGTTCATGTTTGGCTTCGACTTGCGCTCCCCCCACCGCCGGGCCACCTCGTCGGGGTCGACCAGCTTGAACTCCCCGTTGTTGCCCTCCCACGTGATGCAGGCCGTGTTCCTGACGTCGGAGAGGAGCTCCAGCAGGAACTGCCACAGCTGGATCTGGCCGGATCCTGTTAGGAGGTATGTGAATGCAATGGAAGGATGACAAAATAAGAAGCTTGGAGGAAATGGTGTGTGTTTGTGTGGTTTGTGTGTTTGTGTGGTTTGTGTGTTTGTGTGGTTTGTGTGGTTTGTGTGGTTTGTGTGGTTTGTGTGGTTTGTGTGTTTGTGTGGTTTGTGGTTTGTGGCCCTCCGGGGGGGGGGGAGAAATAAATGGATCAAATAATGTAACAGCTAGGGCCTGGATTTTACTTTGATGAGACTTGAAGCAAAACCAAAAGTCTTTGCTGTTATTTACGTTTATTTCATGACTCTTTCCTAGGACGACTCTGGTCTGGTGAAATTTGAAAGTATAGTATATTCCTATTTAATAACTTGACGAATTACATACCGTACGATTTAGAATTTTTCACGGTCGGTTGAGTGGGAAGGGGAGAGCGAAGGGGGTGGGGGGATCGGTATGCCCTTTAATGACTTTTTTACTATGTATGGAAAAGAAATGGAAAAAGGGAGGGGGGGGGATTCTTAAAAGTGCAGATTTTTTCCTAGAAAAAGAAGTGTTGATTGCGTGGGGGTAGTTAATCTTGCAACGACACTGGTCAGGGTTAATGGGTTTTTTTCCTCACGCAATCGATCTATAATTATTTTTTTAAACATGGAAAATACAGATATATTTCAATCTCAATACACTTTTCGATAACAAATATAAATATCACTCGTGGCATTTCATTTAACAAATTAAAAATTTGGGAACACAATAAAATGGCTTGAGTATAATTTCCTTACGACTGGTTTTTACACTTACCGGAAGTGGTCAGGCGATTGGTCAGCTGTGTAAACAATTTGTAGGGATCTGTTGAAAAAAAAATTGTGTATAATAACATGATATTTTTTAGGACAGATTTCAAGTAAAATTATATATCAAAAGCTAATAATATTTCTATGAATTATTTATAAATCTGTACTGCGAATCAATTTTGTGGCCACTATCAGTTTACAGCCAGATTCGCTTTTTTGGCCTACATAGTCGCTAAGTTTAATTTGTCATTATAACTTTTTTTTTTTCAACTGTCACTGTTGACACTGTTGTTCCCAATCGTCGCTATTTCCCCAACCGTCACCTTTTGCCCACCGTCACCTTTTTCACCACCATCACCTTTTTCGGCACCATCACCTTTTTTCACCGCCATACCTATTTCCCCAACGTCACTATTTCCCCACCCTCACCTTTTTCACCACAGACACCCATTCACCCACCGTCACCCTTGTCACCACCGTCACCGTTCTTCCCACCGTCACCCTTGTCACTGCCATCACCGGTCTGCCCACCGTCACCCTTGTCACCACCGTCACCGTTCTGCCCACCGTCACCCTTGTCACCACCGACACCGTTCTGCCCACCGTCACCCTTGTCACCACCGTAACGTTCTGCCCACCGTCACCCTTGTCACCACCGTCACCGCTCTTCCCACCGTCACGACGTCTACGTGTAACAGACACAAGAAAAGACGTTTCTCTCACCTGTGATCCTGACCTGGGCATGAATGTCATCTGTTAGTGAAGGGCTCAGGTGCGATGGGAAGGGGTAGGAGCATTCCTCGGGGTAACCTGGCATTAGGGCAACACAAATGTAAATACATCGATTAAACTTGATTTCAGTTGAAAGTAACTTGCAACATTGTACGTAAAATGTACATGTCTTGTAAAAATAGCCAAGTGGGAACTAGATCATGGTATAACCTCTGTATGTCCGCCCCCCGACACACATTTTTCTATATAAAAAGGGGCTGAAATTTAAACCAGCTGTAATGTGTTTGTTTATTTGTGTTGTGTTTTTCGTGTGGAAGGGGGTGGCTAAAATCTTGGCCCGTCCCGGTTGATACTAACTCTATAGCTACGCCACTGCTCTGTATTACTGGCACTATTTTTGAGTGGCTTATGAGACTGATCTTGGAATGACAGTCTCTGCCGCAATTCTCGTAGAAGATCCTCTATCAGAAGAGCCCCGATTAATGGTTTAGTTTGGCCTTCCCCAAAGAACTGTTTGATCTAATGGTTTCGCTTCGCGCCGTGGAGAGCCTCGATAACTTGTTAACTGTAGACTTCCCCAAAGATCTGTTTGTTCCAAGGGTTTCGTTTCGCGCATTTTTCGCAAGCGTGAACAGTTATCATTGAGGTACTCTCCCATTCGTCAATTTTTTTTTATGTTTGGGGTCCTTCGTGTTTCTTTTATATAATTCGTCGGTGATGGATTTAAAACTGGAAAATGTAAAAGCAGTCAGCACAGCCGTGTTATTCACTTACATTTCTATATTATAGGATTTGTTCTATCACGTTTTTGTAAGCGCGTTCCCTATTGACAAACAGATACGTATGAGCTAAACTAATGGTCAACAATGAATATTTTTTCCTCTGCTGAGAGACCCATTTCCACAACAAAAAAACTGCCCAACATTTCTTCTTTACAAAGAACACGGGCGGTTGGACAGATGCACCATTGACATAACGCGTATGCGATAAGGGCGTTACAGTACTGTTACTTTCGGCGCAAAGGCATTTACTGTTGTTGCATAACATAACTTTAAAATAATATATCCAATATCAGTGATTCTCTACTGAATATAGCCAGGGGCCTGATTTACACATTTCTAATACATCCCTACGCCAGAGCGCTTAATTCTGCCGCCTCCTAATTGTTTAAATTATTTTTAAGCTAATCTAGTTGACGAGGTTATCTCCCTTTAAAAACCGTACAACTTTCGATTCGCATTTATAATATTAAAAGAGGCCGTAACACCCCAGCAGCAGCCGTAACACCCCAGCAGCAGCCGTAACACCCCAGCAGCAGCCGTAACACCCCAGCAGCAGCCGTAACACCCCAGCAGCAGCCGTAACACCACAGCAACAGCCGTAACACCCCAGCAGCAGACGTAGCAGATGATGAACGGCCAATATAACGGTTCGCGGGTTAAAAGTCGGTTTTAATAGACTAAAAATAGTTCACCAAATGGCCTATATAACCCGTAGGTTATTCAACCAAATAGCCTTTAATTACCCGTAGGTTGTTGAATAAAATAGCCTCATATAACCCTTAGCACTGTTGTTTAACCAAATAGCCTTTATAACGCGGTAAGACGATTACTTCTTTTGGTTAGTTCAAATTATTCACAAAGAAAGCGTAGTAAGAAAAAAGGCAATACTATTGACATCAAAAATGATGTACATTGATTCGCATCTGACACTGTAGAATTTATTGAAATTTTGTGCCACACACACGTAACACCGCATTATTAATAGGATGCCTATTTAACAAGCCGTAAGTTGTATGCTTGCTGTCTTGTTTTTGTCATTTAAAAAAATCTCAGCACCCCCACCGCCCCCTCTTTTATAATTTGGCGTACACCCTTCCCCCCTGTCAACTTTCTATTCAGGCGTACATACGGCCCAGGGTAAACTAAAAATGTATTTTAAAATGGTAACTAACAATGTAGTTTGTCACTATCAGTGGATACATAGAAGTCAATCGAAGTGAGCGTAGAGGGAATCACTTGAAATCACTCTGGTAATGCCAGATCAGACATGTCCCTTTAACGCGTGGTTTCCCCTTTAGTGCAGTGGTTCTCAACCTTTCTAATGCCGCGACCCTTTAATACATTTCCTCATGGTGTGGCGACCCCCCCCCCCAACCACAAAATTATTTTCGTAGCAACTTAATAACTGCAAGGTATACTTGCTAAGGGGTCGCGACCCACAAGTTGAGAACCGCTGCCTTAGTGTGTGCCTTCTCACCCTGTTCCTTTAACGCGTGGTTTCCCCTTTAGTGCCGTGGGTCTCCACCTTTCTTATGCCGCGACCCTTTAATACATTTCCTCATGGTGTGGCCACCCCCCCCCCCAACCACAAAATTATTTTCGTAGCAACTTAATAACTGCAAGGTATACTTGCTAAGGGGTCGCGACCCACAAGTTGAGAACCGCTGCCTTAGTGTGTGCCTTCTCACCCTGTGACATAGGACAGCCCAAGTTGTAAAGACGTCCAATCTAAATGTACCGCTCAATTCATTTAATTTATATTTAAAGTTAACTTTAAATATATATATATATATATATATATATATATATATATTTAAGCATTTAATTTGTACTTTTAAACAAAAGAAATAAAGTTATATACATTTTCGGATTTTTCGGATGTTTTCAGCTAAATATTACGAACCTCCCCCCCCCCCCGCGCCCGCACGCCCCTCCACTTTGACTGCAGCGCCCTGCAACATTAGCATAGAATCCGGCCCTGAATATATACTGATAATTCGCCTGGGGGTCGGGGGAGGGGGGGTTGCCACTTTAGTCAAGTTTCTTCACTGCATAATTACTAAACCTGTTCTCGCTCCCTTCATTTACGACCGCTGATTACGATTAGTATACGGTGTAGGATTGAAACCTCCCAAGGTAGTCTAGATCCCCCACCCCTACCCCGCCCCCCTACCCCCGCCCCCCATACACACACAACTAATAAAACATATCAAATACCAAAAAAAAAAAAATTAAAAAACACAAATATTTTAAAGAGTTTGACAGAGTTGTGAGTCCTAATAGTTTTGGGCCCCAAAAGGCGGATATGACGTGTATCAACTGCTTGAATAAGAATACAGATGGGGGTAAAGAAAATTCGTAAAAAAACAAAATTTAACGGTGCTGTATAATATTAAAATCAGTGCGCAAATATTTTAGTGGCCCCTATCCCGGGGTCGACTTAAATGCTTGGGGCCCATATATACCGTTGCCTCCTTTGCCTTTATTGGGCGCATTCGCCACTGTTAGTGTAACAAATGAACAAAGGATTTTTTTTGGGGGGGTCCTCAGCAAAAGTTATCCATCATCACGTAAACATAGGATTTCTGTTTCCTCAGCACGTAGACCATCAGATATAGTCATATATGATATAGGAGACATTTAAAAAAAAATTATAGAAGATGGAGACAACAAGAGTTTTCAAAACAAAAACAGTAGAAAACCGAGCTTACTTTTGTGTCTCATCTAATCTAACACAGTAATCCCCAGCTAGCATTGTGTCTTTGAATACTCTAATCCCTGGAGTTTATTCTCTCGCTGAGCCGAGCGGGGTGTAGGTCTCTGGTCAGCAGGTGTTTGCTTCTGGCCAGCAGGTGTTGTCAGGTTTACTCCAGTTAATCCCATCCCTGTTTCCTGAGACAAGAAACGGACACCTAACCAAACAGACGCCCCCCCCCCCGGGGTACTTATGTCAAAAGGGGGCGTTATTTATTTTCGACCCACGACCGGTTGCTGTTGAGTAATCTTGTAGACCAGCTATATCAATCTGTAGTGGTCCCATTCTTTAGTACTTATGTATTTTTTCAGCCCTGTAGGTTTTATATAGAAGTTCTATGTCTCATGGCTGTGATTGGAGTTTGCGCCTCCTAACAATGCATGTCGTTTACCCCCCCCCCCTTTTTACGTAACGTAAATAACCGGCCGTCCGCACCAGGTCACACATTTTTTTTGGAGGGGGGGGGGGGTCTTTTCGGGTCCCAACATCTGCTATGGTCACGCTTCAGTTGTGTTCTACTTGTTTTGTGGTTTTCGCGGTGATGGTTTGACAAATTCAACGACGCTACTGAACACAAACCATTTAATATTTCCTACGGAGGATTTATCAATTTATTGATTTGCCAAATTTACCAGAAGTACAAGACAATTTTTCTTAAAAATTAANTTTTTTTTTTTTTTTTTTTTTTTTTAATGACATGTTGCGACAGAATCGTAGAATAAAAAGAACCTCTCCATCTACTTTATAGAGCGGCGTTTCCCAAATCTTTAAGTTTGGCAGCCCCGGCGGACACGTTTAAAAAATTGCATCAGCGCCACCAGGGACCGGTGCCAGATTTATTATATTTTCTTTTTATTCAAACGTAAATATTTCATGTTGGACGCACCGCAACGTAAGGCTCGTGGACCGGCGCCGGTCCGCGGACCACCATTTGAGAAACACTGGCACAGACGAAAGTTGTCAGCGCCCAATCGGATATAATTCCAATCTTGATCTTGCCCCCCCCCCTGGAATACCTCTTAAAGTTGAAAACTATCAGCAAACATCATTTGCGTCTAAATCCATTCTAGTTAGTTCGATGAGCATAATGCCATTCTTGCTCTTCAAGTAGAGTCATTTGTGTTGGTGTCGCTCCGGGCGGTCCAAGACTTCTGGCACTCGCTTCCACGAAAGAAAAATCTCAGCAGTTGGCATGAAAATGTTGCTCCCCTCCAAATAAAGAAAAAGTGCCACCATCGGGGTGGACCTCCCTCCTCCGCACATTACTTCCTACGCCACTGAGTACAGGCTTATGAGTTTTTAACTTAAGTTTTTTGCTTTAGTTTCTACAATACTTTGGGCATCATTAAATGGGGGGTTTCTACATACTCGCTCAAATATATGTACGCAGAGAAGAGAATTAAAACTGTCCTAAGCAGTTTACCGGGACATGGCACGAAAAGTAGAACATTTCATTTTTTTTTTTTTTTTTTTTTTTTTTTTTTTGTGTAAGTAGGATTTAAAACGGAAAGTTTGTTTCTGCCTTGCCCTGCTCCCCCTCTCCACCGTCCCATCCCCGGTCCCCAATGATCTGAATCGCAGTTGACAACCGATTTGTTGAAATACAAATTTTAGGGGACTTACTTGCTTCAAGATCGAAATAAAAAGAAGTTCAAAATCTCTAATCAAAGCGAAGAGTAAAATTATGATGCCGTAATCTGTCCTCAATAAGAACCTTTGATTTATAATAATTTTAACATCAATGTTATTTTTTGTCTGTTTTTTTTTTTTAAAAATAAATATTTTAACTGACACTGAAATCGATGGTCCCATAGTTCATCATTGCACACTCTCTAGCTTGGAGGCCGCACTCTCTAGCCTGGAGGCCCACACCCTCTAGCGTGGAGGCCCATACTCTCTAGCTTGGAGGTCCATACTCTCTAGCTTGTTGGCCCATACTCTCTCGCTTGTCGCCCATATTCTCTAGCTTGTTGGCCCATATTCTCTAGCTTGGAATCCCATACTCTCTAGCTTGTTGGCCCATACTCTCTAGCTTGGAGGCCCATACTCTCTCGCTGGTTGGCTAATACTCTCTAGCTTGTTGACCCATATTCTCTAGTTTGGAGGCCCATACTTCTTTTTTTTTTTTGGGGGGGGGGGGGTGGTCTTGTTTATTTTCCATGATTTGCTTTTCACATCTATCCCTTTCTTTTTTTTTTTTGTGGGGGGGGGGGGGGATGGTCTTGTTTATTTTCCATGACTTGCTTTACACATCTATCCCATTCTTTCTATCTTTGGGTGTGTTATTTTTCATAAAGAATTCTTTTCTCACCTTGCATGCGCGCACACATCCCGCCCATGTCGAAGCCGGACGACTTCCAGTGTGAGGGTGGGCGTGGTGAGGGGACAGCGCCATCCTGTGACAGGGGCGCTGTGTCGGGCCAGCCTGAAATGGAAAGACGAAACATTTCATGCGTTCACCAATGTAAACAGTATTCCATGATGGTCTCATATTTGTGTTCACGGCACACCAATCCTGTGTTATAGTGAGTTCCCACGGCACACTAACGAATGAGTTTGCACCAATGTCCTTTTCTTTTCAAATCGTTGCTAAAACGGTCAGTGGCGTAGGAAGCGGGGGTGCGAAGGGGGCGGTGCGCCTCGGGGCGGCACTAACCCTATAGCTACACCACCGCTAACGGTGCTTTGAATGGGAAAGAAAATTTAACACAAAAAAAAAAAAATAGAAAGTTTTGCAGGGGCGTGGTCAAACCAGGGCGCAATCTGCATCACGAAATAATGTTAAAAACAAAGACATAATACAACGCCAACAATGCTTTTGGGGGTGCGAAGGGGGTGGTGCGCCTCGGGGCGGCACTAACCCTATAGCTACACCACCGCTAACGGTGCTTTGAATGGGAAAGAAAATTTAACACAAAAAAAAAAAAAATAGAAAGTTTTGCAGGGGCGTGGTCAAACCAGGGCGCAATCTGCATCACGAAATAATGTTAAAAACAAAGACATAATACAACGCCAACAATGCTTTCTTTATTTAACAGGAAATGTGTACTTTTAAGTGTTATTATATTATCAATTTTTTTTTCTTAAATTTCAAATATTTTTTTTTTTTTTAAGAGCCGCAACCATGATAGATTTTAAGGGTATTATTATTCAATTCAACGTATTTATTGAAACCCCCGACATTTTTAGTGCGATGATTGACATCTTCGCCTTATCTCTTTAAGTTAACAGGCTTGAAACGTTCGCCATTGAGTTTTTGTGGTAACTGTCATGTCATTCCCAACATTTATTTACTTTTTTTTTTCTTTTTTTCCCGGTCTAAAGAAGTTTTGAAAATACAAACTAAAAAATACATTTACACGAGTATTGCGATTATTTTAATAGTCTTTAAACTTAAGACATCGATTAAAAAATAATAATTGTTTTTTTTTTTTTTTAAATCTTTATTTGTTAATTTTTGTTTTGTTTTTTGTAATTTTTTTTTTTTAAAACTCTTTCAGCCGGCGATCCATCGAAAATCGCAAGCGCCCCTTATGGATTGGGAACCCTTTAGCCATGAACTATTTTTTTTTTTTTTTTTTTTATTTTTAATTGGCTGCTGTTAATTTTGAGTAACATAGGATGCATATCATATTACCTTCTTTTTATTTTTTGAAGGGTGGTGAATATGACGTCACGTATTGTCACATTAAAGAGTAGGAGGTATGTTTAGTCATTGTCACCAACTGCCAATTTCATATGGGTTTGGGGGGTGTGTGTTGGAAAACTTTGTACTGGTTGGTTGTGTGCTGGTTTTTTTTGTTTTGTTTTTTTGGTTGTCGTTGTTTTGTTTTTTTTTGCATTAAAATTATTTGCAGTCTTGTATCTTTTATTCGCGATGCTGTAGAGAGCTTCAATTTTGGTGACAACTGTCACTCATTGGGACCCTATAATTTATCAAATTTATGGGGTTAATAGCTCTGAAATGGTTAAATGCGCGTAGTAAAATTTAAAATTTAAAAGAAAAGGGTGGGGGTTGGTGGAGGTTCTGAATTTGACCTAGACCTTCAATCTAAATTGAGTGAGTGTGAGGAAACACATTTATTTTAAATCAGAAGAGTCGGAGCTTAATTGTTTCCCCTCTTGGCATGTGCGCGTGCATGTGTGTGTGTGTGAATGTGTGTGTGTGAATGTGTGTGAGTGTGTGTGTGTGTGAATGTGTGTGTGTGTGAGTGTATGTTTTTTTTTTCTAAGACCAATCCAATATCCAATGTTACCCTATTGTTGCCGCCGCCCCCCCCCTCCCTAAGTGTTAGAGAATTTAACTAATCATGATAAACCCCCATTGATAGCGCTTTGCTCTCTGGGTTCCGGTGACGTACGCCACGCATGCATTGTTGTACTATCTTAAATTTATCTGGACGTAGGAAGGCCTAAGTTCAGTGGCGTAGCTAGGGGAGGGGGAGGGTGGGTCCAAATTCGAAAGTCCCCCCTGGACCCTACTTGAGGGGGGCCCCCAAAGGAGTGTCCGAATTTTTTTTTTACAATAAATAATGTCGAATGTCAAAATGCAGGGGCCCCCAAAGAGGCCAAGCCCCCCGGTCCCCCAAATCCCTAGCTACGCCCCTGCCTAAGTTTACTTTTCTTTTTAAAACCATATTACTGCGACATACGTTATACATTTAAAAATGTCTTTTTAGACACAAGTTTGAAGTCTTATTATAGAGAGTCAAACGTGATTAATTGAGAAATTAGAATGATTCTATGTATGTCTTCAAATTATAATTATTATTTTTTCAATATTTAAATAAAGTATTTTAAAAACAATGTATGCTATAGATGGTTATTAATATGTGCGCACAAGTTCAAGAAATACTCTATGTAGATCTATACGCTTCCATATCTAGCTCAAATATACATTTCCATATGCAGCTCAAATATACGATTTCATATCTAACTCAAATATACATTTCCATATCTAAATCAAATATACGCTTCCATGTCCAAATCAAATATATGTTTTCATATATCTAAATCAAAATATATACGTTTCCATTCCTAATAACTATATGTTTCCATGTCCAAATCAACTATATGTTTCCTTGTCTAAATCAACTATACCATTCCATGTCCTAATCAAATATACGTTTCCATGCCCAAATCAACTATACGTTTCCATGTCTTAATCAACTATACGTTTATATGTCCAAATCAACTATACGTTTCCATGTCTTAATCAACTATACGTTTCCATGTCTTAATCAACTAAACGCTTCCATGTCTTAGTCAACTATATTTTTGTTTGTTTGAGTTTTGGATGCTGTTTTTTTTTGGGGGGGGGGGGGGGGGGAGTTTTTTTTTTAAAGGGGGGGGGGGGGAGGGGGGAGAGCAANTTTTGTTTTTGGTTGTTTTTTTGGGGGGGGGGGGTTGGGGGGGGGAGTTGTAGTTTGTTTTTTTTTTGGGGGGTGGGGGTCTCTTGGACACAAACATTCACATGTCAAGATTTGACATTAGAAGCAATTTTTATTCTTCATTTTAGAAATATTCAGATAGTCATGAAAATCTGTCGGAGATTTTGAAATAAAAAGCTTTGTCTTATAATTAGATTATTAGCTTAATATTAAGAATTTATGTGTAATATAGTTATCTTAATTCTTTTTTCCAAACCTAATCCGATGAAAAAAAAAACGAAATGCCCAGTAGAGGCAGTAGTAGTGGTAGTTGCAGTGATAAGGTTAGCGGCTAAAAGTCTTTAAAATTTATGAATTTAAAATTATGATTGCTAAGCTCGCGCGGTAGCTCGTACTATACCCATAGGTATTATTTTCATTATTTGCGGCCATGAATTATTATATTATAATGTTTTGTTTTTTTTCTTGGTGCTAAATAGATAGATCTGTAAAATATTTAATGAAATTATTTTTTTTTAGAAATACATAATTTGAATCAAAGTGTGTCTACATTTTCCTTTTTTTTTTTTTCAAATATATTTTTAATTAAATTATTATGCTACATCTTTAAAAGTGTTAAAATGCGCTTCTGGTTAGGGTGTTCAAATCCAAGAAAGGAAGTTTAGAAACCATAGGGAGGGGTTAGGTTATATAATAACGTTCATTGCATCGGTGCACTTAATACTGTCATCTTACTTATGTAATACAGCTGGTAGCGTTTCTGCTACCTCGAGAATAATTCAGTATTCAAAACTTTAAAGATGATTAGTAAAAATTATATGTGCGTATTAGATTATCATAATGCATGTACTTATTAGATGGTCATAATATACGTACGCGTTAGATTATCGTAATATATCATAATATCTGTACACATTAAGATTATCTCAATATATCATAATATCTGTACACATTAGATTATCTTAATATATGAACGCATTAAATTATTATAATATAGGTACGCATTGTGTTATCATAATATATGTACATATTAGATTATTAAAATAAATGCTCATATTAGATTATCTTATTATATGTACATATTCAAAATAGTTCCATATCGCCCGACTTCAATGTCATTCATACACCTAAACTCAATCTGTACCAATCGTTCACATTATCGAGCCCCGTAAGCAGACGATGTATGAATTACTTAAAATTCTCGGTTCACTGTCAGGTACTCACCCCGCGTGCAATGGACGTCCAGGTACATGTAGAGTGTCAGAAAAGTTCACCAAACAAGAACAGACTTGAGTGAAATGGTTGGCATTTTGAGGTCATTGTAACACGTGCATGCTAGAATATCTTCGGCTTCAATTTGTTGATATCCAGAATTATCCAATCATGAACAACAACAAAAATTGAAAGCTGGGACTCGGTAATTATATATTTTTTCTTAATCAGTTGCGTGGTTGTAAAAAAAAAAACAAAAAAAAACAAACAAACATTCAATATGATCGTATAGTTAAAGATGTACGAAGTTTTTGATTTTTAAGCAGGTCCGTTTTCTCATTAAATTTCGCTTTTCCCGGTGCTTGAAGCAGTTGAAGGCAATCTTTATAAATAGACTTGATTCTAGACTTTAACACATCCAGTCTCCGAAACAAACTCACAACAAAAAAAACAACCAAAACACTGTAGTTTTCGTCAACCAAGCAAATGCGCACTCAGTGCAACGAGCTGGTTTCCTGACATAAATGCCCGATTTAATTATATGACTATGACATTCTAGAAACTGGACGATGAAACGAATCCAGTTCCTGTCTGATAAACCAGCAAAGGGCCGTCCGAGGAATCACTTTCAATGTTTGCACAACAACAACAACAACGGGCTTTAAGCAGATGTCCGCTTCTTAATCCCCCTCTACAGGACGAACGATTCAAAGTTTCAAGTGGGGGGGAGGGCCCCTTCAAATCTTCAAGTACCTACGACTGTCTTAAGGGGGGCATAAGTATGTCCAGCGCTACACGCAAAGGGACGCAACTATCCTCGGAAACGAGATTTGTCTCCTGTTTGATTAGTGTATGAAACGCTCCGAGACTTTGTTCTCCAAGAAAGGAGGCGGGCCGGACTTTGAGGGCGGGGCGTGTGTGGGCAAGTCTTATCCAATACAGGAAGGAAGCCATTCTGTTGCCTTGGTTACCCATGCGCAATAATACAACCGACCCGAAATCCTGCCCGTTTCCTTCCGCCCTGAAGGCAGGGACCTTCCCCCCCCCTCCTCCTCTCCTCCCCCCTCCCCCATCCCTATGGTCAACTCTCCTAACCTTAAGCCCCAATGCGGTGTATAAATATTTGATGACGTGTTTAAGTCGAGAGGACGATGACAAGCGATGGCCGGATGGACCCTTGCCAGACACCATCCTTTTGTGGTTGGTGTTTGGTGTTTGGTGTGTTGAGAAATCCAATCGAAGTTTTGTCAGACGGCGTTGGCCCGTGAAAATAAAAGCGATTCAGGCCCAATTCTTCTGTTACAACAGATTTGTCAGACAGATAAAGGCGTGGTTCGGCTAGACAAATGTTGAACCGATATCAAGACAGCTAAATGGCTTGTTTGAAAGACTTAGTTTAGGTTTAGCATAACAAACATGGTGGCATGGGTGTTAGGGGTGATTTTTGTTCAAAGATAACAGCTGTCTTTGACCACAATCTATAGGGGGCGTTGTAATCGTTTCGGGTCAACACCAACGAATTTTGCACAAATTTTGAAAAGTAATTCAGTATTTTGTTTATTACTATTTTAAATTATCAAAATAACTTTCAATACGTGATTTTATTTATTTACTGGCAAACAACATCTATTTGTTTAAAACGATATAGATAATGTGCTTTTTGATAATTATCATTTTAGCACCCCTCCCCCCCCCCTCTCTGTCAGCCTTTGCCGCTACACAATAAGGAATTAAAAGTTTATATAAAATCTTTGATGTTCATAATTTAAATCGTGTTCATAATTCAAATCGAATTTTTTTTTTTTTTTTTGTTTAAAACGTTATAGATAATGTGTTTTTTTATAATTTTCTTTTTAGCCCCCCTCCCCCCCCCCTCTCTGTCAGCCTTTGCCGCTACACAATAAGGAATTAAAAGTTTATATAAAATCTTTGATGTTCATAATTTAAATCGTGTTCATAATTCAAATCGAATTTTTTTTTTTTTCAGCAGTTAGCGGCACTTAAAAATTATAATGGCACGAAATTTGATTTGCAAAGATATAGTAAATTATAGACTTCTTCAGTACATGATGACATCTAGAACAAGGTTTTCCAACCTGGAGTCCTCTCAATCCCAGAGTCGAGCAATGTAAGGTCGTGCCTCAGGGGTGGGGGAGGGGGGTGGGGGATTAATTAATATTATAAGAACTTGCGGAGCTATTTAATTTTAAGTGATAGCAATAACTCATCCCAATTTGACTTTTTTAGAGTAATCGAAGGTCTACTGTGTTCCCAATACATTTCTATCTCTAAATAGTAGAGTTCTATCAATTCAGTTCTACCCTTCCAGTAATAATAGTAGAGTTCTATAACTACAGTTCTATCAATATATCCATTAATAATAGTAGAGTTTTAATTCTATCACTACATGTCTATCACCACGGGGAACCCTTGATTGAAAGAGAAGCTGGCCTCTTGCTATTAGACAGAGTTTCTTATTAATACCAAGGCCAAGACAGCTTATCGACCTATATATGTCAACTCATAAATAAACGTTTTAGAGCATTTTTTCCCCCCATAAACAGGCTTCAATGCCAAGAGTTGCAGCTGCAAGCAGACATTTCCTTGTAGAACATCCATTGTCCTGATTGTCACAGTTCGACCTGCATGAGTTCTATTGGTTCTATGGCTCTAGTCAAACTATTCGAATCTAAGTTAATTAGTTGTAACCATAAATGTGTGTTTGGTTTATTTTGTTGTTGTTGATTTCTTTTATTTTTATTTATTTATTTTTTTTTTGTGGGGGGGGGGGGGTTTTTTTGGGGGTGGGGGTCCTTGTTTTTTTTTTTTTTTTTTTTTTTTTTTTACAGTAGTAGAAGTAAGTCCCGTATGATTATTTTTTAAATGCCATTTCCTTTAATTGTTTTTTTTTTTAAACCCCCCTCCGACCCCAAGTTACTCTGAAGTTCGGTCTCATTGGCTCATTCCTTTCCTTGGCACATTAATTTTGGGCTTTGATTTGATTGAGACCACCGTACCATGGGCGCCCGCAGGGTGCCCCATTGATTGGATAAAAAATTTTGAGACAAAAATAGACAAAAAATGTATTAAAGTAAAGAGAAAATAAAGAGAAAGTAGCTAAGCTGGTGTCCTGTCCGTTCGTTTACCATACAAATACGCTACAGTAAATTAAAACTACATTAAAACATTACTAACAATTCCCCCCCCCCTAGAAAGTTAATCAATTTCTTTTGCCCCCCCCCCCCCTAGCAAGTTTNTCCTGTCCGTTCGTTTACCATACAAATACGCTACAGTAAATTAAAACTACATTAAAACATTACTAACAATTCCCCCCCCCTAGAAAGTTAATCAATTTCTTTTGCCCCCCCCCCCCCTAGCAAGTTTTCTGGGGGCGCCCATGCACCCTACAACGAATCATTTTCAGACCAAACACACCCAATCACAATAATTGAACTGTTACACGTGGGTCTTTAACCCAGAAGTCTGTTATCTTTGTATCGCCACCATCTGACAAAGCCTATATTATATAAGTATTTCTAATATTTAATTGTCGATTCATTGAAGATCGTGGTGGCTGAATGCTTCAGTGCCATCGGCACAACAGGCTGTCGTCCAGGGCAAGAATTCACATGTTCGGTGAAGAGGTGTCGGGGCAGACGAATCCCATTTCCTTTCTACATTGCCAAACCATTCAAATGCTCTCCCGTGCCCCGATTTTAAAAGTCTTAAATGGTCAATATAAGTATTTTGAATGCAATTTAATTGTATATTTACTCAAATGTAAATCCAAGGGGGTGAGCCCTGGAGGTCGCTAGCAGCACACTGTCATCCAAAAATCCTGTGGGCCGCATTAACCAAATATTAAAACAACCATTTGAACGCAGCTCATCTGATCGTCTTCTCGTCAGCAGCTGCTGATTGGACTTGTGTCCGTCTCCGGGCGGGTCGCAACCGAGAGCAATCACAGCCAGGCCACGAGCGCTGTGATAATGACCCCCGCTAATAACAGGCCGCTAAACGGAGACGTCGGCCTACGGGGAGACATCATTATTTCCAATCAACGAGTCCTGTGACGGGAGTAGTCATTGTTACAAGGAATTGCCAAAGGAGCGTTGACCTTGATTATTTTGTACGTCCAGAGCATCTCGGGAATACGACGAGCTGGTGCTGTTGACCCTGGTCAGTCCGCCATAGCACATGCAAAAGTTTCACAGTCTTGACATAGATGACGCAACATCCGGTATTTGACTTACACATCTTAAAAGGACAAAACACATTAATAAGTTTAAGACTTTTTGACGAGTGCCCACCCTTTTTCATTTCTTTTCTTTTATGCATTTATTTATATATATTATATATATATTATATATATATATATAGTATATATTATTTATACATTATATAATGTAAATTTTAATTTAGATTCATGAAGCTTTTTGTTTTACTGATACGGGCATGAGCCGGAATGTTTTGTCTTTTAATTTAAGCTTATCTTTACTGTTTTATATGGACACATTATTTGTTTCATACTTCTTCGACTGATTTGCATTGTGGCTAACCGGATACTAACCTGATACCGGGAGCTTTGTTTGCGTGCAGCCGGTGCAGCCCTCATTTGTACCTAGGAGAGACACTCATTACTCCAGTCTTATCACTTTCTCTCGCTGACTCTGATTCTTGCCGTCTCTTATTCTCGACGACTCTGATTCTTTCTGACTCTGATTCTTGCCGATTCTGATTCTTTCTGACTCTTCTGATTCTTTCCGATTCTGATTCTTTCTGACTCTGATTCATGCCGATTCTTATTCTTTCTGACTCTTCTGATTCTTTCCGATTCTGATTCTTTCTGACTCTGATTCTTGCCGATTCTGATTCTTTCTGACTCTGTTTCTTGCAGATTCTGATTCTTTCTGACTCTGATTCTTGCCGATTCTGATTCTTTCTGACTCTTCTGATTCTTTCCGATTCTGATTCTTTTTGACTCTGATTCATGCCGATTCTGATTCTTTCTGACTCTTCTGATTCTTTCCGATTCTGATTCTTTCTGACTCTGATTCTTGCCGATTCTGATTCTTTCTGACTCTGATTCTTGCCGATTCTGATTCTTTCTGACTCTGATTCTTGCCGATTCTGATTCTTTCTGACTCTTCTGATTCATGCCGATTCTGATTCTTTCTGACTCTGATTCTTGCCGATTCTGATTCTTTCTGACTCTTCTGATTCTTTCCGATTCTGATTCTTTTTGACTCTGATTCATGCCGATTCTGATTCTTTCTGACTCTTCTGATTCTTTCCGATTCTGATTCTTT
>CAXITT010000396.1:204433-232150 GCA_964033795.1 Lymnaea stagnalis | reverse complement strand
TTTTTTTTTTTTTTTTTTTTTTTTTTTTTTTTTTTTTTTTTTTTTTTTTTTTTTTTTTTTTTGGGTGTGTGGTAGAGTGAAGAATTTGGTGTTTTTGTTGTTCTTTTTGTTTGCCTATAATAGCACGAAAATCAAAATGGTGACCACCCCCCACCCCTTTCCTTTTCCCCCGCTACCAACTCCCTGTTCATCACGGGGCCAGGAAGCCCTCGAAACTTTGAGTTGCGCCACGCGATGTAACTAGGTGCGAAAGTCCCGGCATCTCTTGCTCTAGCCGGCCGGGGGCCTAGCAATGTTCACGGTGTGTCTCGGCAACCTCCTACAGCTGGGCTCTTGTAAGCAGCCTACAGCTGGGTTTCGAAAGTAAGAAATACCACGCCGCCGTCAGATATTACTAATATTTTGACGAGGGGAATACCACAAAGTTATTACCCTTTACTTGAAAGGGAGAGAATCTTCGAAACGCGGCGGAAGCTGAGGAAAAAACAACAATATACACTGTTTCTCATATTTCTGGGGCCCCCTGACAAAAGATGGCTCGCGTTCGCCGTGGGGCGTAAGAATAACTCAAAGAAAATAGTGCTTATTTATCGTGCCGTCTGTTTGTTACCTTCCAGCGGTGGTTCGACTTCCGCAAGAAACTATTTCAATGCTAATGTCCTCCTGACGGTGGGACCTTGCACGAATACCAGTCAGATGGCATTTGTTGTGGTGGGGGACCCCGGCAAGGCCCAACGTATCCACTTTCAGTGTTTGAGATACGCTTATTGGAGTTGAGTGGGACACTTAAGTGGCCGGTTGATTTTATTTCCGACTCTTGGCGGTTGATAATAAGATGCATTTGATGTGTACGCTTGGCGCTCAAATTGTTACGTTAGTGCCCTATGACGATGAACAGTTAAAAGCATTGAAGTCGAAAAGTGTTTTCAAAATTAGAGTGCTTTGCTCTTTCTTTCTTGCTCTGTCGTTTTTCTTTTTTTTTCCCCCAATGGGGCCCCATCTTTTTTTTTCTATATTTCTTACATTTTTGGGTTTTTCTTTCTTTCTTTTATCCATTTTCTTTAAGGCTTTCTTTTTTTTTTTCCTTTTCTTTTTCTCTTACTTTTTTATTTTCTTTTTTTTTTTTTTTTTTTCTTTTTCTTTCTTTTTTTTTTTTTTTCTTTTTTTTTTTTTTTTTTTTTTTTTTTTTTTTTTTTTTTTTTTTTTTTCTTTTTTTTTTTTTTTTTTTTTTTTTTTCTTTTTTTTTTTTTTTTTTTTTTTTTTTTTTTTGTCATTCCTTTTTTTTTCTCTTAAAAAAGAATTCTTTTACTTTTATCCAATCAACATGGCTGTATTATTTAGACAACTTAATTAGGCGGCTTGTATATTGTTCACAAATGCGACATAAAAGCTTTAACTTCCAGCGTATACTTTCATTTTCAAGTGATTATCTAATACAGTAAAATGAAGTGCCACGTCAAGTTCTGACGTGATGCAATAAGATGAAGTGTCATGTTGAGGTGGGTGGGTTTGGCCTTTTAAAGCATTAGACAGGATTTGACAAGCTCACACAATCCATGTCTAATACTCGTTCTACTATATCATCGTTTTGCCTCAATTCAACGCACCTTTTCTGAAACATTGAGCTGATGCTGAAATATCCACACAAAAATAAACTCCGATCCCAACTTCTCACCGCTGGATTTGCATGTTGGTGTATTGGGATTAATGTAGTCCTCTGTCTCAGATTTAGCAGCTCCTGATGGTTTTATTTTGTTAAGGCCTGTGTGCTGATCTACTTTTTGTTCCCCCACGAACCGTGGCATGAAACCTTAACCCCCCCCCCTCAATCCCCTTGTGTTTACGTCACCAATTAACTCTGACACGCTTTCTCCCACGCCGCCCGTGAGTGGGATAGTGTCTTTACGTTTTCAGAAGCGTCTACATTAAACTACACGCACGACTGTCCAGACTTACAGATGCCCCTGTACATGACTTACTAGATTTTTAAATTGTGTTTGTGGGTTAACATTTGGTCTACCTTTCTAGTATTATAAATGTTCACTTGCTATGCTGTCAGATAACATATTTTGTACTTCTGTATATTTGATTTTATATTTTTATACCAACTTAATGGTATAATTAAATTGATTATTGTTAGTAGAACTGGCTTTGGTATCTTTCTTTTTTTTTAAAACTGGTATTCAATCCTTTGTCACGTATAGTTGGTTCATCTAACGTACCAAATCTTAACAAAGATTACATTTGCAAAACATATAACGGTACGTAGCAATTTAAATATTAATCTTGGTTACTGAAATAGCCTTCACGGGGCCATCGGCCAGAATAGGTAATTGTCAAATACGAAACAATGAAAGGCAAATTTTTCCTGATGTTGTGATGACCTCATAATCCTGTCAGTAAAAGTATAATGTACTCTATGCCTGTCAGCGCGATGTCTGGCATACAACGACGTGTCTACACGAACAGCGTCAATGGTGCGCAATTTGAATTCTCTCAAATTAAATATTAATGATTAACAAATGCTGTGTAAAGCAAACGGGCTGAGTGAAGTCACCACCCGTTGAATGGCTACAAATTCTGAACAAGGTGGGTTTGTCATATGATGGCAGAAATCTATTAATAGAACATCCGGGCGCACAGAATGGTCAATCTCGCTAAGATATTAATAAAAACATCCTGGTTTTCTTTTTGGCCAACTTGTCAACAGCTGTTCGGTACTTCTAAATTCATATGAGCCTTAACTTAGACGAAAACGTGTTTGCAACTTTATTTTACGAAATATATTTTACAAACAAATTATTACTGATATATATATATATATATATATATATATATATATATATATATGCTGCTCTTTAGCTACCTGAGCGCGGCTCGGCCAGCCGGCCACAAATCGTTTTTTACTCCCAAAAACATGTTGTTTGCAACTTTATTTTACAAAATATATTTTACAAACAAATTATTACTGATATATATATATATATATATATATATATATATATATATATGCTGCTCTTTAGCGACCTGAGCGCGGCTCGGCCAGCCGGCCACAAATCGTTTTTGACTCCGAAAAACATGGTTCTTGTCAGATTCTTTAACTTTAACAAGAAATGTGGATTTCAAAAAAAATTTAAACGTCCTGCTGCAGATTTTTGTTGTTTTTTGTTTTTTTTCACTAATGAGTTTGCCAACCACTCAGTTAACTCATAGAACTAAAATTGATAAATAATATTTGCTTTCTAGTGTTAATAATACAATTCACTTCGCATCGTTCGTCGCTGATGCGTCACAACACACAATAACTTTTGGACAAATCAGGGGACGTAATCCTTCCCTAGGGGCAGTAACTAACAATACCTCAAGGGCCATAACAAAACATGTTTACATCCAGCTAAGTACAAACCATCGGGTAACCGGGGCAATTTGGCGCGTCACACAAGGGAATCCTTACTCACGCTCTCATGGCGCGGGGGGAAAAGGTCAGAGGTCAATGGCGCTGCTCGGATCGTGGAACTATCCCGACCACCCCCGACCACCCCGTCACCACGCGATGGAAAGCCTTGATGGGGGGAACCAAACGATGGATACAGTAATCTCCAGCAGACGGCCCAATTGTTATCACGTGTTTGAAAACAGACGGCTCGGTGCAGGGCCGGTGGCACACCCTGACTTGTGGAACGGGTGTGGGGGGCAATGGTATACCCTCAAAGAAGCCCCCTGCCCCCATGCAAACCGTTTCATACTAGCAATCGACCCCACATAATTGACCGAAAAGGAAGATCCCTTGGACTATATTAAGTTGTTATTTTGTTGGTTTTTTTTTGTTTATATATATATATATATATATATATATATATATATATATATATATATATATTATATATATATAATATATATATATATATATATATATATATATATATATATATTATATATATATTATATTTATATATATATATACATATATACATATATACATATATACATATATATATTAAACACTCTCATTATCATACATTTGTATTAATTATTATTTTTTTTTAAAATTGAAATATCAAAATCTAATCCTGATATATTTGACACAGTTCTAAATTTATTGCACGTGTTTTGATTCGAAGATAAATGTATACAAAGTTTAGTACATCACAATTTCGCATTAATTTCATTGACAGAATGTTGGCTGTTGCAAGCAGGTGATGTTTTTGACGCAGTTGTACCGAGCGCCCGCGTTATTCTTATCTGAGTCCAAGCGTACAGTTTTTTTCCCGAGTGTCTTTTCCATATGTAGCGCAACCACACCTATTCAACGGCGGAACCCATATGTCTGGCTGTAATCCGTTGCACGGACCCACTGGCGTCATAAAATGAGCTGTCCAGTGAGCGGTATTGAAGCTCGGCGTTGCTCTTAATCCCTGTGGTCGATGACTAGAGTCAAACTGCAACAAAATATCAAAGGCCAGCTAATCCCCTCATGTTTGAAGAAAAAATTTTCTAGTCTACGTGCTATTCGCTTCATTTTAACTTTAACAATCAAAAATGATAATTAACAAAGTGCGCAAACCATTCTGTGCGCAGCCGAATGGATTATTTCTCTTTACAAGCTCAAATTTTGATGATGTAATCGACATAGGCAACCCCCTCGCCAACCCTATAAACCTGCAAGAATTTCTTCCCCCGTTTTCTTATGTGTGTGTGTGTGTGTGCCGCACATAGCTCCAATGTGGCGCTTATTTCCTGCCTGTTTATTTATTTAACTTAACTTCATTTACAAACACCTTCTTCTCCTACTTCCCACGTGCTGGCTGGCGCCGCCTCTGACGCGCCTCCTGCACATTCGCCACCCCGCGCCCCCGAATCCCCCACTGTTGCTCAAAGCAGGGGCGCGATGTTTGTTCTAATTTAATATTCAAAAAAAAAAAAAAAACGGCGAAAAGTATAAGAGAGGCGACTCCAACAAAAGCTTACATCGTAACAACGGGTCACTGAGGGAGAAAGGACATTCACGCTACACGTGAAAAACTGGTTTAAAAAGCGAATCGCGAGTGTGTGACTCTGCGTGCCTTATGTATATGTGAGGGATTTCTCTTCACCTTAGCCAGGAGTTAACATATTTTGACTCTTACCTCCAGCAATTTATAAAAAAAAACATATATTATACATATATCTCTTTCATATAGCAAATTAATATATTCGAAATTTCTGGTGAATCTTACGCCATCTTTTAAAATGATAACAGACGTGTCTTTGAGGATTAACGACATGGGAATATTTTGATTTTTTTTTTAAAAATGAACCTCCCCGGCGGGGAATCGAACCCCGGTCTCCCGCGTGACAGGCGGGGATACTTACCACTATACTACCGAGGACACGGGAAATTGTGTTACGATTTTAATAGAATCTTATCTGTAAAGGAAATTTTAACTAGATTAGTTATCTAATGTTGAGAGTGAGAGTTAACAAAATTTTCTTTCAAGAAAAGTCACATGATTTTTTATGTTTGATTTGTTAGTGATAGAAAAAAGAGAGAGATGGGAGAGAGGGTTGAAAAAGGGGGTGAAACTGAAACTAAATAGGGAGACGGAGAAAGAGAGAGAGAGTTGGAAGAGACTTGACTTAGAGAGAGATGAGGAGCAAAGGAGAGAGAGTGGGAGAGAAAATGGTTGTGTAATCCAAATTAGGGGCAGTTTTAAAAAAAATTTATAAGAGATATAGACTCTACTCTACTTGTAAGTTATTTAAAAAATTAATTTTTGCGGCGCGAAGATGCTCTGAAGTGACTCACATAGAAAATACATTTAACATTCTTTTAAATAAATACCGTATTTATTTAATACGCATTTTTTCTTTCGCTTTGGGTGGTTTTAAGATTATTCCCTTAATTTTCTTTAAATATTTTTTTCCCAACTTTTCAGTTGTTTTTTTGTAAAACTTTTTAAATATATCTCCTATGTGTACGTCCTTAATTCCTATTCTCTTTCTTTTTTTCTTGGACTCCACATTCTTCCGCCACCCCCCCCTCTCTCTCTCTCTCTCTCTCTCTCTCTCTCTCTCTCTCTCTCTCTCNTTTCCCCTCTCACTGGAACAACATTGTGTACATAAGAAATCGCTTGCCAAACCAGACTAACAAAACTAACAAAACTAAAAAAAAAAAAAAAAAAACTGTATTTCAACCATCGTTTGGCTAATGGCCTGCAGATGATCCCATGTTACGGACAGTGTGAGAGTCCAGTCTCGGTCCGACAGGAAAGTAGTCAGGGGACCTTACCCACGGCCATATGGTCCATCAGGTGGTTTTACTTGCTCTCCCTTGCCATGATGAGACAGAGTTGTGGGAATTGGTCGTTGACCGGGACAAGGGTCGCACGAACTTCTGAAAGATACATTTTTGGGGTGCTGGATCATGCTGGATAGGACATGTTTGGTGCATCAAATTTTCCCATCTAGCCAGGGTACAACCTACGTTTACTGGCGCCCCGGGTGAGCTTAATTTTGGCGCCCCTTTAAATGCATAATCATAACAAATTTGTGCACTGGAAAAACTAAGGGTTAAGTTATGAGTTTATTACCTAAAGTTGTTTTTTTTTAAACCCTTGGGCAGTATGAACAATTAGACTACCATGGGCAGTATGAACAATTAGACTACCATGGGCAGTATAAACAATTAGGCTACCATGGGCAGTATGAACAATTAGACTACCATGGGCAGTATGAACAATTAGCCTATCATGGGCAGTATAAACAATTAGCCTACCATGGCCAGTAAGAACAATTAGCCTATCATGGGCAGTATGAACAATTAGCCTACTGTTGGCAGTATGAACAATTAGCCTACCATGGGCAGTATGAACCATTAGCCTATCATGGGCAGTATGAACAATTAGCCTACCATGGGCAGTATGAACAATTAGCCTACCATGGGCAGTATGAACAATTAGCCTATCGTAGGCAGTAGGAACAATTAGCCTATCATGGGCAGTATGAACAATTAGCCTACCGTGGGCAGTATGAACAATTAGCCTATCATGGGCAGTATGAACACTTAGACTACCGTGGCAGTATGAACAATTAGCCTACCGTGGGAAGTATGAACAATTAGCCTATCATGGGCAGTATGAACAATTAGACTACCGTGGGTAGTATGAACAATTAGCCTATCGTGGGCAGTATGAACATTTAGACTACCGTGGGCAGTATGAACACTTAGACTACCGTGGGTAGTATGAACACTTAGACTACCGTGGGCAGTATGAACACTTAGACTACCGTGGGTAGTATGAACACTTAGACTACCGTGGGTAGTATGAACACTTAGACTACCGTGGGCAGTATGAACACTTAGACTAACATGGGCAGTATGAACACTTAGACTACCGTGGGCAGTATGAACACTTAGACTACCGTGGGCAGTATGAACACTTAGACTACCGTGGGCAGTATTAACACTTAGACTACCGTGGGAAGTATGAACACCTAGACTACCGTGGGCAGTATGAACACTTAGACTACCGTGGGCAGTATGAACACTTAGACTACCGTGGGCAGTATGAACACTTAGCCTATCATGGGCAGTATGAACACTTAGACTACCCTGGGCAGTATGAACACTTAGACTACCCTGGGCAGTATGAACACTTAGAATATCATGGGCAGTATTAACACTTAGACTACCGTGGGTAGTATGAACACTTAGCCTACCATGGGCAGTATGAACACTTAGCCTATCATGGGCAGTATGAACACTTAGACTACCCTGGGCAGTATGAACACTTAGACTACCATGGGCAGTATGAACACTTAGCCTATCATGGGCAGTATTAACACTTAGCCTATCATGGGTAGTATGAACACGTAGCCTACCATGGGCAGTATGAACACTTAGCCTATCATGGGCAGTATGAACACTTAGACTACCCTGGGTAGTATGAACACTTAGACTACCCTGGGCAGTATGAACACTTAGCCTATCATGGGCAGTATGAACACTTAGCCTACCGTGGGAAGTATGAACAATTAGCCTACCATGGGCTGTATGATTACTTAGCCTACCGTGGGAAGTATGAACAATTAGCCTACTGTGGGCAGTATGAACAATTAGCCTACCGTGGGCAGTATGAACACCTTAGCCTACCATGGGCAGTATGAACACTTAGCCTACCATGGGAAGTATGAACACTTAGCCTACCATGGGCAGTATGAACAATTAACCTACCATGAACAGTATGAACAATTAGCCTACCATGGGAAGTGTGAACAATTAGCCTACCAGGGGCAGTATGAACACTTAGCCTACCATGGGCAGTATGAACAATTAGCCTTCCATGGGCAGTATGAACAATTAGCCTACCATGGGCAGTATGAACAATTAGCCTACCATGGGAAGTATGAACACTTATCCTACCATGGGCAGTATGAACAATTAGCCTACCGTGGGAAGTATGAACAGTTAGCCTGTCGATGACTACCGTGGCCAGTATGAATAATTATCATACCGTGGCAAAATATGATTTTTTTGGTAGTGGACAGAATGAACAATTAGCCTACCACGGACCATATGAACAATTAGCCTACCGTGGGAAGTATGAACAATTAGCCTACCGTTGGAAGTATGAACAGTTAGCCTGCCGATGACATTTTTTTCCAGCCTTTAGATCATCAAATGTTTTTATTACTCTTTCTTTTTTTTTTTTTTTTTTTTCTTTCATTGCGCCCCCATTCAATGTTTTTTTTTCTTTTTTAAGCTCGTTGATAGCGCTCTAAGCACATTGGGCGCGGGGGGCGACTTCCCCTACTGCTGGCCCTTTGAGACGGCCCTGCCTCTAGCATTAGCAGTCCAACCACTGAACTGGAAATTTTCATTAAATCACAAGATTTATCTACATTAAAAACACAAATTGTTTGACTTGTGTGCTTATCAGTAGATGAATGGGATACAATTTGTGTAAACAAAAAGTCTTTCTCGGTACCACCAGTAACATTAATATAAATTAAAAGTTACATGACATTTTTATATCCTACTCGGCACCATATAAACAATGAAAGAACTTAGGTGAAAAATAAGAACGGGCAAAAGTCCCTTTAAAAAATATCATTAACGGAAAGGTTTAAAAAAAGTTGTACTTTGTCGTTTTGATGATTAAAACTTTAAAAAAAAAAACATAATATATTGTTTTTATATGACACTAATTGATGGTGTCTCCTTAAACTTAATTATGTCATCTGTATTCATGATATAGTGTTGATAGTTGATACTATACAGATCAGAGGCTTTTAATACGTTTGGTGGGTGAGTGTGGGAGTGGGGGTTGTGCATCCGTAAATGACGTGACGCTTGTTTGAGATTTTGACCGATTTTAGACACACTCCACTGATCGTCACAAACCTGTCACAAAATGTTACACATCCGGTATAAAAAAACATGTCATATACTTAACCCCACCCATCCCCCACCCCCATGTTACAGACCTGCATTCAGTTGAAACTTTGCGTCATTTATTTATCGTCAGGTTTATCAGTGTTCCACTCAAACACCAAGACTCCAGGGAGAAATTTAAATTCTAACTTTCTGGATTGATGGGACCTTTAGTGGGATGGATACTGGAGAAATATAGGGAGGACTGCGTTCTGGTTGAAGTAATAAGATATATCCACATGGCAGAGTAAGACCTGAAAGGGGGCAACACACAAATAAAGTGGACGTTCGGACAAGAAGCCTTCGATAAAAAAAATACAGAGACAGACACACTTAGCTTGTGGCGGACACACTTAGCTTGTGGCGGACACACTTAGCTTGTGGCGGACACACTTAGCTTGTGGCGGACACACTTAGCTTGTGGCGGACACACTTAGCTTGTGGCGGACACACCTAGCCGGTATAGATATGTAGTTGACTGCAAAGATGCAGAGACAGTTACACTTAGCTTGTGGCGGACACACTTAACTGGTATAGATATGTAGTCGACTGCAAAGATGCAGAGACAGACACACTTAGCTTGTGGCGGACACACTTAGCTGGTATAGATATGTAGTTGACAGCAAAGATGCAGAGACAGACACACTTAACTTGTGGCGGACACACCTAGCTGGTATAGATATGTAGTTGACTGCAAAGATGCAGAGACAGACACACTTAACTTGTGGCGGACACACCTAGCTGGTATAGATATGTAGTTGACTGCAAAGATGCAGAGACAGATACACTTAGCTTGTGGCGGACACACTTAGACTTAACTGGTATAGATTTGTAGTCGACTGCAAAGATGCAGAGACAGACACACTTAGCTTGTGGCGGACACACTTAGCTGGTATAGATATGTAGTTGACAGCAAAGATGCAGAGACAGACACACTTAGCTTGTGGCGGACACACTTAGCTGGTATAGATATGTAGTTGACTGCAAAGATGCAGAGACAGACACACTTAGCTTGTGGCAGACACACTTAGCTGGTATAGATATGTTATAGTTGACATAAAACAATACAGAGCCAGACACATTTAGCTTGTGACAGACACCCTTAGATTGTATAGATCATATATGTAGTTGACATAAAACAATACAGTGACAGACACACTTAGCTGGTATAGATATGTAGTAGACAGCAAAGATGCAGAGATAGACACACTTAGCTTGTGGCAGACACACTTAGCTTGTATATATGCGGTTCACATAAAACAATACAGAACCAGACACACTTAGCTTGTATAGATATGTAGTTGACAGCAAAACTGCAGAGACAGACACACTTAGTCGTCTTAATTAGCTGGTATATATAAGTTGCCGACAGAAAACTTAAATTATTTGATTCACTAGCAAACTGACCTACTGACCGGGATGGGGGGGGGGATGTGAAATACCAACACCAACAAACACGAAAGAGGGATGGACGGATGGAAGAAAGAAGACGATGGAAACTACAATAGCGATGAAATAACCCCATCAAATCTTTGACATCTTTTTGATAACCATCCAAACATACACACGGCATTTCGAAAGATCCTGCTAGCGCAATCTCCGCACGACTCAACCCTATATTTATCTTATCAATCTAACCCCTCTTTTCATTCTCCTCTCACAAACAAAAACCCCCCCTTTCTCCCGAGGGCGAACCTCTCTAGCGACTGGCTGGACCGAAGAAACTGAAACAGAAAAAAGAAAAGATTACTCCGAATCTCAGCAGCTTCGGAACGGCTGTTTATCCCCCCTTACTTCCCCTCGGCTCCAGCTGCAAACGTTTGATTCGAGCCTGTGACATCGCGGGCAGAGAGCCCTGTTCCGGTTAGATGCGATCTTATTGTTTCCATAGCTCGGATGTAGTAAAGTTGTAACAACACCATCTACCCGGAGCAGACGGCCACTTCTCTAAACCGCCCTCCTCGTTAAGTCAACACCTTCCTACAGGGAAAAAAAAAGGGAAAAAAGGTGGGGGGGGGGGAGATGAAGAGGGGTGAGGGGGGGGGGGGAGAAGAAGTCGTGGACTGATAATTAATCTTGTTGGATGAATGCTGATTATAGATGGATTGTCAGAGACGTGTCGGAAGGCAGGGGATGTCATATTCTTTGGGATGCTCTAATCACATAGAATGAATATCGACAGCCGACAGTACAGTGGCATGTTTGTCACGATTCCATCCAATGCAAGACCTTGCAGAGCTACACATTTTTTTCTAAACCATCTTTTGTTTTTATAACAAGACAAGTCATCCATTTTCTTTAATTTCTTTTGCTAATTTTTTTTTTTTTAAATTATTTTTTTTTTAAAATAATTTCCTCGGATTTATTGGTATGCTTCGATGATGAAGTTCAACCATTAAGACCTCTGATCAAGGACCATTAAATAATATTTAATATTATATGAATATATGCGATGAAAACATTTTCCCATCAACTTTTTCCAGATCATCTGGATCAATCCGCGAGGACTTTTTTTCTTCTTCAAATTACATCTTTGACCTTCTGATCTCCTATCGCCGACTGACGAGATTAATTCCTAGGGTTGAAAAATGCTCAACCGCTATATTATGACGTCATCTCTAGAGTCTAAGAGTTCTAATTTTTTATTTCTTCTCCAAAAAAACAAGTAATAATATTTACATAATATGTTAGAGTGACATTTAAAAATAAGCAAATATTTTCCCGGTTACGACAAGTCGTCTTCTAATACGGTGGTCTATGTAAATTCCAACAAATACACCAACAGGGAAAGTGTGCTACAGTGCTACATAGTGAGACACGATCAAAAACATCACCTGGACATTAAAATACGTAATGATAGTGAGACGCGATCACAAACATCACCGGGACATTTATAATACATAGTGAGACACGATCCGTTCACCGGAATTCAATGAATATTTAGATCACGTGAACTTTTAAATCACGGAAAAGTGGAAATCAAAGTGGCGTTACCGCAGTGGTCCCCAAATTCTTTAAACTGAGGACCGGTTCAGTGTCCGTCAGACAGTGTTGATGAACGGACTGTGGTGTGAACAAATATGAATCTTATTTGCAGTTTGGAAAGAAGGGGGGGGGGGAATAAAACAGGAAAACAGTACAATATTTAAACTAAAGAACAATTTATTCAACATAAATACATTTGCATTTCAAAACTTAGCACTTAAACTTGTTGCCGATGACAAAATAATCTTTCAAATTTTCAGCCCCCCCTACCCCCCCCCCCCCCCCCCCCCTCCCACAACAAAGTATGGGCCTTCCTCTTTCAAAAAAATGAGATGGTCAATGGTCGTTTTCACCAGTGTCTCTTTTACTCGAATACCGGAACGGTGACCAGGTTAAGTCCCATACGGGACCCGGATGTGGCCCGCGTGCTGTGGTTGAGGACTCCTGGACCACGCGTGGCTAGAAACGCAGACAGCAGAGATTGCATCGAGACGTCGCTTGTGGATTAAATACGTGCGGCTCGGTTATTGAGCAATCTGTTGTTTTTTTTAAAATCGTTTTTTCCTTTTAAACTATTACATTGAGGTCTCTCAAACTGTGGGTCACGATCCCTTTGGGGGTGAGGATCGAAAGGTCCTTACACAGGGGTCGCTAAGACACTTGTTTGTGAAGTAGCAACGAAATAAATTGTTCTGGTCGGGGAGTCACCCCAAGAATATGAACTGTGTTAAAGGGTCGCTGCATTAGGAAGCGTGAGAACCATCACAGCTAATGGATAGTTTGATAAGTGTGTCTGTTAGGCAACGAAATTTTTCTGTCACAAAATTATACATAAAATGGGTGCAAGGTGATACAAATAGATTGGGTGCAAGGTGATACATAGCAACCGTGCAAGGTGATACATAGCATGTTTGCAAGGGGATACATAGTACTGGTGTAGGGTGATACATAGCATGGTTTCAAGGAGATACATAGCATGGGTGTAAGGTGATACATATCATGGGTGCAAGGTGAGACATGGCATGGGTGCAAGGTGAAACACAGCATGGTGCAAGGGAATACATGGCACGGGTGCAAGGTGATACATAGCATGGGTGCAAGGAGATACATTGCATGGGTGCAAGGTGATACATAGCATCGGTGCAAGGTGATACATAGCATGGGTGCAAGGTGATACATTGTATGAGTGCAAGGTGATACATAGCATGGGTGCAAGGTAATACATAGCATGGGTGCAAGGTGATACATAGCATAGATGCAATGTGATACATAGCATGGGTGCAAGGTGATACATAGCATAAGTGCAAGGTGATACACAGCATGGGTGCCAGGTGATACATAGAATGGGTATAAGGTGATAAAAAGCATGGGTGCAAGGTGATACATAGCATGGGTGCAAGTCGATACATAGCATGGGTGCAAAGTGATACATAGCTTGGGTGCAAGATGATACATAGCATAGGTGCAAGGTGATACATTGCATGGGTGCAAGGTGATACATAGCATGGGTGCAAGGTGATACATAGCATGGGTGCAAGGTGATACATAGCATGGGTGCAAGGTGATACATAGCATGGGTGCAAGGTGAATGTATCGTACCCACGTTCCACTATGTATCGTACCGTGCAAGGTGATACATAGCATGGGTGCAAGGTGATACATAGCATGGGTGCAAGGTGATACATAGCATGGGTGCAAGGTGATACATAGCATGGATGCAAGGTGATACATTGTATGGGTGCAAGGTGATTCATAGCAACCGTGCAAGGTGATAAATTGCATGGGTGCAAAGTGATACATAGCATTGGTTCAAGGTGATTCATAGCATGGGTGCAAGGTGATACATAGCATGGGTGCAAGGTGATACATAGCATGGGTGCAAGGTGATACATAGCATGGGTGCAAGGTGATACATAGCAAGGGTGCAAGGTGATACATAGCATGGGTGCAATGTGATACATAGCAAGGGTTCAAGGTGATACACAGCATGGGTGCAATGTGATACATAGCATGGGTGCAAGGTGATACATAGCATGGGTGCAAGGTGATACATAGCATGGGTGCAAGGTGATACATAGCATGGGTGCAAGGTGATACATAGCATGGGTGCAAGGTGATACATAGCATGGGTGCAAGGTGATACATAGCATGGGTGCAAGGTGGTACATAGCATGGGTGCAAGGTGATACATAGCATGGGTGCAAGGTGATACATAGCATGGGTGCAAAGTGATACATAGCATGGGTGCAAGGTGATACATAGCATGGGCGCAAGGTGATACATAGCAAGGGTGCAAGGTGATACATAGCATGGGTGCAAGGTGATACATAGCATGGGTGCAAGGTGATACATAGCATGGGTGCAAAGTGATACATAGCATGGGTGCAAGGGGATACATAGCTTAGGCGCAAGGTGATACATAGCAAGGGTGCAAGGTGATACATAGCATGGGTGCAATGTGATACATAGCATGGGTGCAATGTGATACATAGCATGGGTGCAAGGTGATACATAGCACTGGTGCAAGATGATACATAGCATGGGTGGAAGGTGATAAATAGCATGGTTGCAAGTTGATACATAGCATGGGTGCAAGGAATACATAGCATGGGTGCAAGGTGATACATGGCTTGGGTGCAAGGTGATACATAGCATGGGTGCAAGATGATACATAGCATGGGTGGAAGGTGATAAATAGCATGGTTGCAAGGTGATACATAGCATGGGTGCAAGGAATACATAGCATGGGTGCAAGGTGATACATGGCTTGGGTGCAAGGTGATACATAGCATGGGTGCAAGGTTATACATGGCATGGGTGCAAGATGATACATAGCATGGGTGCAAGCTGATACATAGTATGGGTGTAAGGTGATACATAGCATGGGTGTGTCACAGATGTGATGGTATTATGAGGTAATGGCCGTACTTATGGTCATGTACCACGTGGTTTTAGTAGTGTTGTGAATAGTACTGGGCCGTTCCTCTCTGTGATGGTTCACTAATCCAGGCGTTGAGAAGTACGACCAAGAGAACACAGAACACGAATGAATGAATAACCAACTCCTCATTAACAGTTATAAGTAAAAGATGTATTGATCACTATAATAAGATTGTAATGTCTCCTTTCTAACTGTTAACACTTCGCTATCTATCCCTAAGTCTATCTCTGACTACGGCTAGTAATACTACGTCTGTTACAACAGAACGACCGTCCACGAATCTCTCCCTCTGCTTATGCCACGAAGAGTTCTATGTTATATACCATTCTCTACCTCCCTAGGTGGTCCAGGAATGCTCGCAATTAACCCATCTATACACCCCTCATTTCCGGTCAATTCGGAACTTCCGTCGTCAACCCCGAAGTTGTCACACGAAGTCTGGGAAATCCGGGACATAATGTTTTGGAAAGAAGCATCCCCTTAATCTAAAAGATACGAGAATGTATTAGCCTTACCCCATGCGCCCAATAGTTCCCTCCCTAAAATCACAGCAATTTCCGTTCATCCCATAACTTATCTGAAGAACAATGGAGCTCTGTTTTTAACCCCCGACCCTGTCATTTGTGACAGGGTGCAAGGTGATACATAGCATGGGTGCAATGTGATACATAGCATGGGTGCAAGGTGATACATAGCATGGGTGCAAGGTGATACATAGCATGGGTGCAAGGTGATACTTAGCATCGGTGCAAGGTGATACATAGCATGGGTGCAAGGTGATACATTGTATGGGTGCAAGGTGATTCATAGCAACCGTGCAAGGTGATAAATAGCATGGGTGCAAAGTGATACATAGCATTGGTTCAAGGTGATACATAGCATGGGTGCAAGGTGATACATAGCATGGGTGCAAAGTGATACATAGCAAGGGTTCAAGGAGATACACAGCATGGGTGCAATGTGATACATACAATGGGTGCAAGGTGATACATAGCATGGGTGCAAGGTGATACATAGCATGGGTGCAAGGTTATACATAGCATTGGTTAAAGGTGATAGATAGCATGGGTGCAAAGTGATACATAGCATGGGTGCAAGGTGATACACAGCATGGGTGCAAGGTGATACATAGCATGGATGCAAGGTGATACATAGCATCGGTGCAAGGTGACACTTAGCATAGTTGCAAGGTGATACATAGCATGGGTCAAGGTGATACATATCATGGGTCAAGGTGACACATAGCATGGGTCAAAGTGACACATAGCATGGATGCAAGGTGATACATAGCATGGGTGCAAGGTGATACACAGCATGGGTGCAAGGTGATACATAGCATAATTGCAAGGTGATACATAGCATGGGTCAAGGTGATACATAGCATGGGTCAAGGTGACACATAGCATGGATACAAGGTGACACATAGCATGGATGCAAGGTGATACATAGCATGGGTGCAAGGTGATACACTGCATGGGTGCAAGGTGATACATAGCATGGATGCAAGGTGATACATAGCATCGGTGCAAGGTGATACATAGCATAAATGCAAGGTGACACATAGCATGGGTCAAGGTGACACATAGCATGGGTCAAGGTGATACATAGCATGGATGCAAGGTGATACATAGCATCTGTGCAAGGTGATACATAGCATAGTTGCAAGGTGACACATAGCACGGGTCAAGGTGACACATAGCATGGGTCAAGGTGACACATAGCATGGGTCAAGGTGACACATAGCATGGGTGCAAGGTGATACATAGCATCGGTGCAAGGTGATACATAGCATAGTTGCAAGGTGACACATAGCACGGGTCAAGATGACACATAGCATGGGTCAAGGTGGCACATAGCATGGATGCAAGGTGATACATAGCATGTGTCAAGGTGACACATAGCATGGGTCAAGGTTACACATAGCATGTGTCAAGGTGATACATAGCATGGGTGCAAGGTGATAAATAGCATAGTTGCAAGGTGACACATATCATGGGTCAAGGTGACACATAGCATGTGTCAGGGTGATACATTGCATGGGTCAAGGTGACACATAGCATGTGTCAATGTGATACATAGCATGGGTGCAAGGTGATACATAGCATAGTTGCAAGGTGACACATAGCATGGGTCAAGGTTACACATAGCATGTGTCAAGGTGATACATAGCATGGGTCAAGGTGACACATAGCATGTGTCAAGGTGATACATAGCATGGGTGCAAGGTCACACATAGCATGGATGCAAGGTGATACATAGCATGGGTCAAGGTGACACATAGCATGGATGCAAGGTGACACATAGCATGGGTCAAGGTGACACATAGCATGGGTCAAGGTGACACATAGCATGGGTCAAGGTGACACATAGCATGGGTCAAGGTGACACATAGCATGGGTCAAGGTGACACATAGCATGGGTCAAGGTGACACATAGCATGGGTCAAGGTGACACATAGCATGGGTCAAGGTGACACATAGCATGGGTCAAGGTGACACATAGCATGGGTCAAGGTGACACATAGCATGGGTCAAGGTGACACATAGCATGGGTCAAGGTGACACATAGCATGGGTCAAGGTGACACATAGCATGGGTCAAGGTGACACATAGCATGGGTCAAGGTGACACATAGCATGGGTCAAGGTGATACATAGCATGGGTCAAGGTGACACATAGCATGGGTGCAAGGTGACACATAGCATGGATGCAAGGTGACACATAGCATGGGTCAAGTTGACACATAGCATGGGTCAAGGTGACACATAGCATGGGTCAAGGTGATACATAGCATGGGTGCAAGGTGATACATAGCATGGGTGCAAGGTGATACTTAGCATAGTTGCAAGGTGACACATAGCGTGGGTCAAGGTTACACATAGCATGGGTCAAGGTGACACATAGCATGGGTGCAAGGTGATACATAGCATGGGTGCAAGGTGATACATAGCATAGTTGCAAGGTGACACATAGCATGGGTCAAGGTGATACATAGCATGGGTCAAGGTGACACATAGCATGGATGCAAGGTGACACATAGCATTGATGCAAGGTGATACATAGCATGGGTGCAAGGTGATACACTGCATGGGTGCAAGGTGATACATAGCATGGATGCAAGGTGATACATAGCATCGGTGCAAGGTGATACATAGCATAGTTGCAAGGTGACACATAGCATGGGTCAAGGTGACACATAGCATGGGTCAAGGTGATACATAGCATGGATGCAAGGTGATACATAGCATCTGTGCAAGGTGATACATAGCATAGTTGCAAGGTGACACATAGCATGGGTCAAGGTTACACATAGCATGTGTCAAGGTGATACATAGCATGGGTCAAGGTGACACATAGCATGTTTCAAGGTGATACATAGCATGGGTGCAAGGTGACACATAGCATGGATGCAAGGTGATACATAGCATGGGTCAAGGTGACACATAGCATGGGTGCAAGGTGACACATAGCATGGATGCAAGGTGACACATAGCATGGGTCAAGTTGACACATAGCATGGGTCAAGGTGACACATAGCATGGGTCAAGGTGACACATAGCATGGGTCAAGGTGATACATAGCATGGGTGCAAGGTGATACATAGCATAGTTGCAAGGTGACACATAGCGTGGGTCAAGGTTACACATAGCATGTGTCAAGGTGATACATAGCATGGGTCAAGGTGACACATAGCATGGGTGCAAGGTGATACATAGCATGGGTGCAAGGTGATACATAGCATAGTTGCAAGGTGACACATAGCATGGGTCAAGGTTACACATAGCATGTGTCAAGGTGATACATAGCATGGGTCAAGGTGACACATAGCATGTTTCAAGGTGATACATAGCATGGGTGCAAGGTGACACATAGCATGGATGCAAGGTGATACATAGCATGGGTCAAGGTGACACATAGCATGGGTGCAAGGTGACACATATCATGGATGCAAGGTGACACATAGCATGGGTGCAAGGTTAGCCTGTCCAAAGCTTCGCTGCGGAAAACGAGTTTGAGGAAAATGGAAGATTTTTTTTTTCCTTAAATTTTGATGAAGTACTTTGTTGCATATTGTCACTTGCGAAGACATTCGTGACATTTTCTTTACCCTTCTCTGCAGCTTTAAGGCTCAGTGATTTCCTGTTTGAAATGAACTTCTTTTTACCGTAGGCCTAACGATCGCCCGGGGACAGCAGTTAAATTCGGAGATGGGTGACACTGAATACATTTTTAAGATGTGTTAAATGACGGGCAACTTGTTTTATTATCACGTATATACATACTTGGATTGTCCGAGAAGTAGAGGGTCATACAAATTGAACAAGAGAGTACTAACATATCTATACCTAGCACTTTGGGTTACACTTTAAAATTATTTGTAGACTACACTTTAAAATCAACACAGTGAAGATTGTCCATTTTTTTTTTAAACGAAAAAGCAAAAAAAAAAAAAAAAAAAAAAAAAGGGGGTCGGATCGAAATTTTTATTTATACACTGTATTCGGGTGAGAAAAAAAATTTCAAAATATTTTCTGATAACTTGCGTTGTAATTTTGCAACAAGGCTGGTCTGAGCTTTGAGTATAGGCTATCTTAGGGCCCTTTAGAGTCTAGATTCAGCACTGCAAGTCTTACAGAAAAACTTGCTTGAAAATACAAATCTTCCCTTGTCGTTTTCAAACTGCTTCCGAAACCATCAGCCACTGTGCACAGCCAGATAAACTTGCAGGCATTGGATCGACATTTGACTCAAGTTTAGCGAAATGTTATGTTTTTACTAAATAATTGTTTTGATAATGTGTGTATATATATATAAATATATATATATATATTTCTAAAAAACTATTTTGTATTCCTTACCGTTGTTCCATAAGTCATCATTGTTCCTATGTATCACACATCTTTCACTCAAAACAAAAATATGGAGTGAAATAAAACAAAAACGTGGGGTGAAATATAACATAAATTTGGGGTGAAATGAAACAGAAATATGGGGTGAAATATAACAAAACATATGGGGTTAAATATAACGACAACAAACATATCATTATGTTTAAACACATTTTTATTTTCGTGATGGTTCTTTCAGTGCTTAGATCCAACTTTTTTTTTTTTATATATGTTTCTATTTATTTCATAAATCTATCCCATCTACAGGGCCCAATCATGTTCACAGGAACAAACTCGGTAAACGAAATTCTTTAAATGGACCAAGAAAGCCTGGATGCACAGAAAGACTATAAAACCACATTTATAGAGAGATTATTTCCCTTACATTGACTGGAAAAGCTTATTATGTAGGGGCGTATAATTCTAAAAAAAAAAAAAAATTATAATAATAAAATTAATTTTAAAAAAAAAAATGTACATTCTCAAGCTAATAGTTGTAGCCAAGGGGACCGCACTCCATATCCACCACAATCCGTTTACACGTGGGACATCTCTCGGGCTGCTGGGATTGGTCGTTGAGGTTCGCCCTCTTCCCCCTCAAGTCCGTGTTGGCATCGACCGGGGGACACAGATCTCTGCGGGGGGTGGGCCATTCAAAGCATCTTGTCGTTAACCTGCAAGACAGGGGGCCAGAATGAGGCTGACGTAGTGTTGCGACAGGGGGGGGGTTGCTAAATGTCAACACGAACGTGGCATTAACGTATTACTATGACAGGGGCCCATACTCTACCAGTGGTTGTCAGGACGCTTCCAAGAAGATGCGTCTACACAAGTGAAGGGCAACTTTGCTAACGCTGATTTTTTTAACAGAAACCCAACCCTGAAGCTGAGTGACCCCAACCCTGATGCTTAGTGAATCCAACCATTTTTCCTGAGCGCTACAATAAATAACAGATTTTTTTTAAAAAGTTGTTTTTTTTTTTCTTGTGTGTTTTGTTCTTTGGTGTATTTCCGGGTTGTAGCGGTGGAGGAAAAAAAAAAGGGGGGGGGGGTGCTGGGGTTTCCTAATTCGTCCTGGTAATGAGCTCGATTATGAGCTCCAGGCTTTTGTGAACGCGTTTCGGGCTTAATGCCATGCTTTGAAGTTCATGTCATGTGTTATGAGTCAATGACATGTTTTGGGGCTTAATATAATGACATTAATATTATGTCATGTTTTGGAGTTAATTTTATGTTTTATGAGTTAATGTCATTTTGGGGGATTGACAGCATGCCATTGGCATACTCTTGGTAGCCGTTGCATGAGGTGTGCTACACTCCCATCCCAACCCCCTTTGAACGCACACACACACATTCACTATCCAAGGAATGTGACATTTCCACTCTATATCTAAATGGGTAACTGCTTGAGAACCACTGGACCTGGACATGCTTGTTATTTTTTTAAGTGAATATATAATTTGACCGGGAAGGAACAACCCTTAGCGGAGGTCAAGGTTATGATGTGACCTCAGCTAACCTCGGATCACGTGCCTGAATAGGATGATATAGATCAATCCTGTCGGCGTTTGAAGACACTGGAAAAACACATTTCTGCTTCCGCGCGCGTGCTTGCCTGTTACATCCGGGGTTCTGCGGGCAAGGATTTGGGCACTCTGGCGGGCATGGGGCACAGCAGTAGGATTTCTTGCAGGACTCCTCAGATGGACAAGGTCCTACATCGTCGACGCCATATCGATACTTGGAGTTGCAGCGTTCGGGATCTCCTTGACAACGTCCTTGACCTGAATAAAGAAAGTTCGGCTTTGAGATTGATCACATTTTAACCATTTTAAAGAGTAAAAAATGACTTAACTTATTTAACAGAGACGACGAAGTGTAAAAAGCCTCCTTGGGGCAATAGGCCAAAAGTCTCATTGGGGCAACAGTCCGGAGCCTCCTTGGGGCAATAGGCCAAAGTCTCATTGGGGCAACAGTCCAGAGCCTCCTTGGGGCAATAGGCCAAAAGTCTCATTGGGGCAACAGTCCGGAGCCTCCTTGGGGCAATAGGCCAAAGTCTCATTGGGGCAACAGTCCAGAGCCTCCTTGGGGCAATAGGCCAAAGTCTCATTGGGGCAACAGTCCAGAGCCTCCTTGGGGCAATAGGCCAAAGTCTCATTGGGGCAACAGTCCAGAGCCTCCTTGGGGCAATAGGCCAAAGTCTCATTGGGGCAACAGTCCAGAGCCTCCTTGGGGCAATAGGCCAAAGTCTCATTGGGGCAACAGTCCGGAGCCTCCTTGGGGCAACAGGCCAAAGTCTCATTGGGGCAACAGTCCAGAGCCTCCTTGGGGCAATAGACCAAAGTCTCCTTAGAGCAACAGGCCGAATCCTCCTTCGGGGCAAGAGCCTCCTTGAAGGGAGAGCACTGTATTGTTGCAACAATTATCACACTTAGGAAAAACATAAGTAGCACTTAATTAGCACATTGCGATCAATTTATCTCCCCTGTCTTTGCAATGTGCTTTATGTGCTCAGTTGGGTCATTGCTTTAAATGGCCGTTTTTTTTGTAAAGGTTAATGACAAAAATGTGACCGTTATCCTTACCGGCACAACGAGGCTGGCCTAGATTCCTACGCCATGGTTCGGACACTGGCCAGCTGACATCCTGCCTCGGTGGCGCTCTCGATAGCGTAGCCTTTTCTAGGACAGTCAGTGGTCTTTGCTGGGGGATCACAATGTTTTCATCGACACAAGGTTGGTATGCAAAAATTGTTATTGAAATATAATAATACGATTACCGTCATGAAACAGGTGGCTGATGCTTAAATTGGAAAATGGGTGGATATGGTGGATGTGTTAGACAGGTGTTCAACATTTCGAAGCTTCATGGCCATTTGTTTCGTTGTTGAGAATTGTTGAATGTCATTGAAGTGACCCTTATCAAAAGTTAACTTTATTTTTTTTTACTTTTGTTGGCTTTATTTTAAGCTGTCGTAGATTAAGGGGCAATGGTATTTGTCGATTTCGACTGACGTTATTGGTCGCAATCAACAAAGACCTCCTTAATCATCGTGTATGGTCGTTGTGAACATGGCCATGGGTGCACTGGTGGTCTATTATAGGTCACCACTAGCAGATAGTTGGCTGTGGGTTCACTGATGGTCTATATAGGGCACCATTAATGGATAGTTGGTTGTGGGTGCACTGTTGGTCTATATAGGGCACCATTAATGGATAGCTGGCTGTGGGTGCACTGATGGTCTATATAGGGCACCATTAATGGATAGCTGGCTGTGGGTGCAATGATGATCTATATAGGGCACCATTAATGGATAGCTGGCTGTGGGTGCACTGATGGTCTATATAGGGCACCATTAATGGATAGCTGGCTGTGGGTGCACTGATGGTCTATATAGGCCACCATTAATGGATAGCTGGCTGTGGGTGCACTGATGGTCTATTATAAGTCACCACTAGTAGATAGTTGGCTGTGGGTGCACTGCTGGTCTATATAGGGCACCATTATTGGATTGCTGTCTGTGGGTGCACTGATGGTCTATATAGGGCACCATTAATGGATAGTTGGCTGTGGGTGCACTGATGTTATATACAAGGCATCACTAACAGATACTTGGTTGTGGGTTTGCTGATGTTATATACAGGGCACAACTAACAGATACTTGGTTGTGGGTGCACTGCTGGTCTATAGGGCACCATTAACAGATACTTGGCCGTTGGTGCACTGATGGTCTATAATGGGCGCTAATAACCGATTATTTAATTTAATTGGTGGGATCGAAAATGTTTTGTTTGAAACCAAACACTGACATCACAACACAGGCCCTAAGTTAGGTTTCTCAAAGTGCCAGAAAAGAGGAAGACAAAGAGCCATGTGAAAGAGGGGATTGAAGCCAGAGGTGAAGAAAATGAAGAAAAGTTAGGCAGAACTAGCAAAGATAGCCTAGGACAGGGACATATGGAAAAGTATAGTCGATTTCCTATGCTCCATTGGGGTCAACAAGCAAAGATAGCCCAGGACAAGGACAGATGGAAAAGTTTAGTGGATGTCCTATGCTCCATTGGGGTGAACAAGCAAAGATAGCACAGGACAGGGACAGATGGAAAAGTATAGTGGATGCCCTTACTCCATTGAGGTGAACAAGCAAAGATAGTCCAGGACAGAGACAGATGGAAAAGTATAGTCGATGCCCTATGCTCCATTGGGGTGAACAAGCAAAGATATATTATAGCCCATGACAGGGACAGATTGAAAAGTATAGTGGATGCCCTAGGCTCCATTGGGATGAACAAGCAAAGATAGCCCAGGGGCAGATGGAAAAGTGATACTACGGATGTCCTATGCTCCTGTGGGCTGAACTAGCAAAGATAGCGCAGGACAGGGACAGATGAGAACGTGCATGTATTGTGGATGGGTTATGCTCTATTTGGAGTGAGAAAGTCTAAAACCTTGTAGTATTGTAGAATGACTTCCTTTATCGATATACCATCATAAGGTATACGGTATAAGTCAAGAAATCTTCTCAGTTGATTAAAATGACATGGTTTTATAAGCTTTACTTTAAAAGATTCTGGACTAAATTACGATTGTTGTCGTTTCAAACTTGACCCCCCCCCCCTTTTGCGCCCCACAAACCTGGTTGATGATTGGCCAGCACATGCTGGCCAGCTAGAATGACTTCCTTTATCGATATACCATCATAAGGTATACGGTATAAGTCAAGAAATCTTCTAAGTTGATTAAAATGACATGGTTTTATAAGCTTTACTTTAAAAGATTCTGGACTAAATTACGATTGTTGTCGTTTCAAACTTGACCCCCCCCCCCCTTTTGCGCCCCACAAACCTGGTTGATGATGGGCCAGCACATGCTGGCCAGCGAGTCAGATGGTTTTGGCACGTCTCGATGGACATGGCAGTGTTCAAACGCCTGATGCATTGCGGCTGTGTCACGTTACTGCCTGGCACTGGGAAATCTGGAAATAAACCAAGGGAGATCAAAACAAACAAAGATTTCTTGTCTTTTAAAAAAAAAATATTTTTTTAAGTAGTTTTTAAAAAATTTACTAACTGGAATTTCAACGATCGGACTTTGAACGCATAAAATTATCCACGACCCGAACCCACCCCTTTTCCCCCATCTCTTTCCCCCACCCCTTTCCCCCACCCCTTTCCCCCACCCCTTTCCCCCACCCCCTTTCCCCCACTCCCAAGCCCTCCCTATCCCTAAATTTGAAACCTGCCCCTTCCCCCTCCCTCTTTACATATGCAGAGATTGCAGGGCCCATGCGATGGCCCTGGCTCTGAAATATATCATTTTCTGACGTCTTCGCTGAGGGGCAAACAACCATGGGAGGTGCTGTTGCTACACGCCAAGACTAACTGCAAGGCAAGGTGTTCATTGCAGCACAGCGCCCGCCCTTGCCATTTATTCAACTCGTTTCCCTCTCTAATCTGGGTGAACATCTGCCGTCATCCTGCACACTCGGATGTAGATTCTGAACCAAGTATCTTGTCAGATCCTTTCCAATAACTTCACCTTTTTTTTTGTACGTGGCTGCAAAATCTGCGGACGGTTAATTGACCCACTTCCAGTCAACCTATCAAGCTGAAACGTGGCACGTAGACTCGTTGCCGGGGATAACACATTCTTTCAAATTTTCAGACCCACCCATCAACCTCCAAAAAATCACCCCCCCCCCCTTTTTTTCCCCTGTTTTCCAAGGGGAAGATAAAGTAAATATGACGCCTCTGATTTCACGAAACAAAATTCCCGATAACTGCGCCCAATGAGATTCTTTTTTTTTTTTTTTAATCGTATGTCCCAAATATTTTCTTTCTTTCTTTTTTTTTTTCTGAAACAGTTAATAAAATAAATTGCGGTGTACAAGCGGATGGGACTTAAAGAATGTTATTTAAAGTTCAATTGCGTTTAAAAAAAAATGTGTGCTTGCCAGCTTTGGTTATGTGTGGGGGGGGGGGTGGGGGGCGGGGGTAAGAGAGAGAGAGAGAGAGCACTAATTTGCAATCTTATAAAGTACGTTACTTGAATGGATGTTTTGTCAACTTTTCAGCCCCACCCCCTATTGCTTTATTAAATTTTATGTATCTATCTATCGATCCGAATTAGCCAATTTGGTACAGGTTTTATACGAAAAACTTTGCTATTAGTGTTTTTTGCAAATCTTAATCTTTCAGAAGTCTATCTCGTTCTGGTGTTAAAGCTTAACACCGCAACGCTGTATTAATAATAATAATAATAATAAGACGTCTTATATAGCGCGGTACGACAGCCTAGGGCTGGGCTCAACGCGCTGTACATAAAAATTTTTATCAAAAGAGACATAGATCTAATCATGACATTAAAATAAAATACATTTATGAAATAAAGAACAGCGATGTATATTGACCCACCCCACCACATAACTTTTACAGGGCAAACCATGGACGGCAGCCAGCAAGATCGTTTATCGTATTACGACTTTGAGCAATGTCATCACCATGTGTCTTTATAATATTATACAAACATATTAAATATGTTTTGTTGATGTGAATAATAATTCATAATAGTATTTTAACATCTGTTGAAAGTGAAGGAAACAGGGCGGCCCTAACAGTTTCGGGGCCCTATGCGAAACGGATTGCGCGGGGCCCAGTCTGGGTTAGGGATAAGGATAATAAGTGAACATTAAGATTTTGCATTAGAAAAAAAAATGTGGGGCTCACTGCGACCGCATAGGTTGCAGTGGCCTAAGCCCGGCCCTGTATGGAAATATAGACATATATATTTTTTGTAAAAAGTATGTGTATTACCGTGGCGTCGTGGGATGAAAATGGCGCCGCTTCCGCTTTACATTGTCTCGTTCTCATGATGACGACACAAATTAAAACAATTCGCCTTTGAGAGTGTTGTTTTGGAGAAAATTATTATTGTTCGGAAGGAAACAAAATATTAAAAACCAGTGTCTCGGGTGGGCTTGAAAGGAACAAATATTTTTTGTCATTAATAAAAAAAACGTGTTTCTTTTATTAATCTTTAAAAGGGGAAAAAATGGTTTACCTACGCATCATGCTGTATGGTCGCATGAGCGTTTCAAGTGGGTGGGGAAAACCCGGAAATACCTCCGCCCCCAGAAAAAAATTGGTTTCGCCCCACACCTCCAAAAAAAACAAAAAAAACAAAAACAACAAAAAAAAAACAACCTACGTTTTACGCAGGCGTCTTAAGACAAAACAACTTCTAACAAACATGTTTCAGCTTTTTGTGATGTATAAACTTGTGTTGTGTCATTTTCTTTTTTTTTTTTTTTTTTTTTTCTTGTTGGTCTTAATGATTAACATAGGATTTAATTTGACTTAAATAATTAGTAATGATTACACTTTTCATTATTCATATTCATTTTATTATTAAGTGGTTTTATATTGCCTAGTACCACAGCCTAGGGCTAGGCTTACCAGTACCACAGCCTAGGGCTAGGCTCATCAGTACCAC
>CAXITT010000396.1:133008-192549 GCA_964033795.1 Lymnaea stagnalis | reverse complement strand
TGTTAAAATCAAGCAATAACCAGCCAATGTGTAGGATACAAATTTTAATAGAGAAAACATGTTTGTTGACGTCAAGTAATCCCCCCCCCCCTCCCCCCCTTGTCAACAATTGTCAAACATTTCCACCCCCCCCCCATATTTTGTTGACATAATTAATGGACGGCCCCTTAATTTTTTTTTATAATAAAAAAATGCCATACAGTTTTAAATTGGTTAGTTAAATATTAACGATTAAATTTGTAAAAAAAAAATTGGTGGTGTGCAATTTTGTTTAAAAATAAATGTTTCAATGTTCAAAAACTGTTCATCCCCCATCTGTAATATCGCTGTATTAATTTTACGTCATTATTGGTGCAAACTTTTCGTGTGAATAAGTTTGGGGGCAATAAATAGTTCGATGAATTTTTGCAATTAAGACTTTTTAAATAAACTTCAAAATTAGTTCCGTTGTGCCCCCCTCCCCCCCCCCCCCCCCCCCCAAAAAAAAATAATTCACCAGAATGCTCGATCCGTTATGTCATCCTAATCTCATCAATGGTTTGCACGGTCTGTGATTACAACAAGACTTCAAACAGAATGCGTGATTTCATTTAATAATTTGAACCGTGAAAAGAAACGGGCATTAACCTCTAGCCGCGTCCCGTGGGTTGTCCTCCCATTTCTTTTAAAATGTAAAGAAACAAATTGAATCTACAATTAAATCTTGCTACAACGTGAGAATGAGGATCCATAGATTCAGATCGTCTTAAAAGTCCATGTTTTTATATATACATTCAAACTTGCTGTGACTACCCAAACACGTTGAGCGTGTAAAATACGAGATAAGGCGCATAACTATATTGCAAGGGAACTCCGTTTATCCACAACGATCGCTCACTGTACATTAGAAAAAGTATAAATTGCGTAAAAAAATTGAAATAATAATGTCATTTTTACTGCTAAACGCTTCAGTTGAGGGAGTTAAGCCGTAAAATCGTTTTAAAAGAGGGTTAAACTTGTATTACCTTTCTTGGTGCAGAAAAAAAAGGGGGGGGGGGGGGGCATGGCCCTCTAGGACTCTGAGTGAATTATTTTTATAGAAAGAGTTGGAATTTTTTTTTTTTTTTTTTTTTTTTTTTTGCTTAAGGGGTGTCCGTTAACTACGTAAATAATTTTAAAGCAAATTTTGACCCCCCCCCCCTTTTCCCCCCTTGTCAACAACTGTCAAACTTTCAATGACGAACCCCTAAGTAATAATGTCAACATTTCTATACCCCCCCCCCCAACCCTTCTTTTTTATTAAAATGAATTATAATATAAATCAATATATAATAATATTTTACTGTGTACCGATCTATTTTAATAACACAAAATTGTAGGAAAAAAAACAATTTATAGCATCTTAAGCGTGTTAATCAACAAGTTAAAAATTGTATTCAACTAAAGATTATAGAACTAGTTTATTTTACAGTCATTGCACTTGTTAAAATCAAGCAATAACCAGCCAATGTTTAGGATACAAATTTTAATAGAGAAAACATGATTGTTGACGTCAAGTAATCTCCCCCCCCCTCCCCCCCTTGTCAACAATTGTCAAACATTTCCACCCCCCCCCCATATTTTGTTGACATAATTAATGGACGGCCCCTTAATTTTTTTTTATAATAAAAAAATGCCATACAGTTTTAAATTGGTTAGTTAAATATTAACGATTAAATTTGTAAAAAAAAAATTGGTGGTGTGCAATTTTGTTTAAAAATAAATGTTTCAATGTTCAAAAACTGTTCATCCCCCATCTGTAATATCGCTGTATTAATTTTACGTCATTATTGGTGCAAACTTTTCGTGTGAATAAGTTTGGGGGCAATAAATAGTTCGATGAATTTTTGCAATGAGGACTTTTTAAATAAATTTCATAATTAGTTCCGTTGTGCCCGCCTCCCCCCCCCCCCCCCCCCCCAAAAAAAAATAATTCACCAGAATGCTCGATCCGTTATGTCATCCTAATCTCATCAATGGTTTGCACGGTCTGTGATTACAACAAGACTTCAAACAGAATGCGTGATTTCATTTAATAATTTGAACCGTGAAAAGAAACGGGCATTAACCTCTAGCCGCGTCCCGTGGGTTGTCCTCCCATTTCTTTTAAAATGTAAAGAAACAAATTGAATCTACAATTAAATCTTGCTACAACGTGAGAATGAGGATCCATAGATTCAGATCGTCTTAAAAGTCCATGTTTTTATATATACATTCAAACTTGCTGTGACTACCCAAACACGTTGAGCGTGTAAAATACGAGATAAGGCGCATAACTATATTGCAAGGGAACTCCGTTTATCCACAACGATCGCTCACTGTACATTAGAAAAAGTATAAATTGCGTAAAAAAATTGAAATAATAATGTCATTTTTACTGCTAAACGCTTCAGTTGAGGGAGTTAAGCCGTAAAATCGTTTTAAAAGAGGGTTAAACTTGTATTACCTTTCTTGGTGCAGAAAAAAAAGGGGGGGGGGGTGGGCATGGTCCTCTAGGACTCTTAGTGAATTATTTTTATAGACAGAGTTGGAATTTTTTTTTTTTTTTTTTTTTTTTTTTTGAAGTAGGTGTATTTTTTTTTTTTTTTTTTTTTTTTTTTTGAAGTAGGAGGATATGACATGATATGTCGTTCGGCGTAGTCTTTCTTTGGCTGCATAGATCGCTCATCTACACTTTTGTACAGAATTTCTTTGAGCAATGCATTTTTAGACATTTTAAATAATTTCTTCTCTTTATTGCCTTTAAACTCTTCTCTGATAGAAAGTAGTTTTTGTAAAGTTTTTAAGATATATATTTTTAAAAATTTCTTTTCCTTCATTGAGTTAATGGAAGTAAAAAAAAAATATATCTATAAGATAACGAATTATTATTTTCCCATCTCATTATGTCAGTGGTTAAACTGACACCTTGTTTCATGGGGCGTGGGACTAACTCCGTTGCGGGGGGNAGAGTGTATGACACACTGTTTACTGTGCATTATCCCCCCCCCCCTTTTTTTTTCCCGTGTGCGCCGCCTGTAGATTTATTCTCTACTCCAGCTTTCTGACCACCTCCATGTCTCATCCCCTTAGGTCACTCTCGCCGTCTGCGTGACCCTGATCACGTGTGGCGCTGTGTACGTGGGCTACACTCAGTACAGTCGAGCTGATGACCTCACTGCTAGAGAGGCTCGCACCACCACTCCCAGCCACCCAAGACCAAAGCCAAGCCGCAGCAGTCATCCCGACACCATGGTCGAGGATCAAACCAACGACATTCCAAACGCTAGACCGAATTCCTCTGATTCCAGCCCGTTGTCCTTGGGTGGGGACTTGGGCGTCGAATCGCTCGGGAGAAAACATGGTCCGGCAAAAGAAAAGGACACCAAATCTGCTGGTCGCTATTTCGACTGGACGCCAGGAGGTCACGAGACAAAAGACAAGTACACGCCGGCAGGTGATGCGCAGATGAGCTCCTCGTCACCCAGCGATGGCGCGCCGGGCCCAGGTCCGTACACGTACGGAGTCAACTTTGTTGGCAGGAACGTCACCGAACCGGGGTCACGTGGCGGGCACAGGCTTAAGCGAGCAACAGGGTGAGTGTTACCCGGGCTTAAGACAACAACAGGGTAAGTGTTTACACGGGCTTAAGACAGCAACAGGGTGAGTGTTACACAGGATTAAGACAGCAACAGTGTGAGTGTTACACAGGATTAAGACAGAAACAGGGTGAGTGTTACATGGGATTAAGACAGCAACAGGGTGAGTGTTACACGGGTTTAAGATAGCAACAGGGTGAGTGTTACACGGGCTTAAGACAGCAACAGGGTGAATGTTAAAGCAGTTTTTAAAATGTGTTCGATCCTCGGGAGTGACGGGAGGGAATAAAGGGGATGGGGTGGATGGGTGAGAAGGTATGGCGTTCCTTCCCCTGCGTTTATTTTTATTTATTTAGAGATCATTTTGGCCAACTACGAAGTTTCTTTTGGTGCGAGGGAAATAGCAAAAAGTTTTGTCCACACCGGGAGCAACCAACTCTATAGATTGACCACTGCCTCGGCACTTCTGCTGCATCCAGGTTTTCCCAGGGCACCTTTATTAAAATTCGAACAAGCACACAGAAAAATTATAGGGATTGTAATATATGTATATATTAAAAGGCTGACAATTTTTTTTTCCAAACCTCGTGCCACCCCCCCCCCCCAAACAAGGAAGCCTCGGCTTCCCAGGGCGCATAATTTTAAAAATTATAGGGATTGTAATATATGTATATATTAAAAGGCTGACAATTTTTTTTTCCCAACCCCGTGCCACCCCCCCCCCCCAAACAAGGAAGCCTCGGCTTCCCAGGGCGCATAATTTGGTAATTTGCTCCAGTTTGAATGGATTGCTCCAGTTTGAATGGATTGCTCCAGTTTGAATGGATTGCTCCAGTTTGAATGGATTGCTCCAGTTTGAATGGATTGCTCCAGTTTGGATTGCTCCAGTTTGAATGGATTGCTCCAGTTTGAATGGATTGCTCCAGTTTGAATGGATTGCTCCAGTTTGAATGGATTGCTCTAGTCTTAATGTACTGCTCAAGTTTTGAATGGTAGATATCTTCTATTTTTCCCCCTTAGAGTCCAGTAACAATTTAAATATCAGGTTGTTGTCGTCGAAAGACGATCGAAAATGTATTTCTTCATGACGTTGATTCTTTTCATGCTGACATCAAACACGCCGTATTAAACAATAGATTTATTTTTTGGGGTTGAAACCACAGCCCAAGACAATGCACCGCCGATGTCCAGTGTGCTCCCACGGAGTGTTGCCTGGAGGATCAACTTGGCGCCAATCCCCTGGCACTGGTCTGTGTGCCAAGGCAAAATAACGGTAAGGTCAATGTCACGGGTATATATATATATATATATATATATATATAGACTTGGGACGATTTGAAGGTCATGGGCATACTCACTTGGACTGTCTGAAGGTCATGGGAATACAGACTTGGACTGCTTGAATGTTGAAAGCTCCTACCTTCGTCACATTTCTAAATACACGTTTTCACATTGAACATAGCTCAAACCAAGCCCTGCAGCAGTGTGTGCCGCCACCAGTGTCAGACGCCACCAGTGTGAGCCGCCACCACACTGTGTGCCGCTGCTGCAGTGTGCCGCGTCCGTTAGGCCATTCAAAGTGGTCCCAAAATGAACACACAGAAATACATCTGTTCAGAGATCATCTTTAAAAAAAAATCTAAATTACGAAAGAAAAATTATCTAGGCAGAAATCAAAAGTGCTATTTAAATTTAAAGAGATTTTAAATTTTAGCTGTTTACATAATGCTGTACTTTGACTAGCGTTAGTCAATGTTGTACTTTGAATAGCACTACTGTCAATGCTGTTTTGCTGTACTTTGACTTGCACTACTGTCAATGCTGTATTTTAAATAGCACTACAGTCAATGCTGCATTGTACTTTGACTAGCACTACAGTCAATGCTGTTTTGCTGTACTTTGCACTACTGTCAATGCTGCACTTTGACTAGCACGACTGTCAATGCTGTACTTTGACTAGCACTACAGTCAATGCTGCATTGTACTTTAAATTAGAGACCGACCGAATTTCGGCCTTGGCTTCAGTTTCGGCGCCGAAAGTGGCCATTTTATCACTTTCGGCCAAGTTTCGGTTTCGGCCGAAACTGAAAAGTTGACTTTCGGTTTAATTTCGGTTTCGGCCGAAAGAGAAAAGTTAACTTTCGGTTTTTCTTCGGTTTCAGCCGAAATTGACTTAGACTTTCGGCCATCGGCCGAAAGTGACTCAGGTTTTCGGTCATTTAATATTCAGCGAAAATGATATTTAACAACAAACTAAACGACATTTAAGAACGAATTAAGAGATCTTTGAAACAAACTAAACGATATTTAACAACAAACTTAGCGATCTTTAAGAACAATCTAAGCAATCTTTAATAACAAACTAAACGATCTTAAAGAACAAACTAAACGATTTTTATGACCGAACTAAATGATCTTTAAGAACAAAACAAATGATCTTTAATAGTAAACTAAATTATTTATAAGAATAAACCAAGCGATCTTTAGCAGAAAACTAAATGTTCTTTAGGAACAAACTAAAAGATCTTTGAGAATAAACTAATCAATCTTAAGGAACAAAATCAATTATCTTTAAGTTTAAGAACAAACTAAGCGATCTTTATGAAAAAACTAAGCGATCTTTAACAACAAACTAAGCGATCTTTATGAACAAACTAAACGATATTTAAGAACAAATAATGCGATCTATTAACAAAAACTGGATGATCTTTAACAACAAACTAAGTGATCTTTAAGAACAAACTAAACGATCTTTAACAACAAATTAAGCGATCTTTAAGATTAAACTAAGCGATATTTTAGAACAATCTAACGATCTTTAAGAACAAACTCACCGATCTTTAAGAACAAACTAACCGATCAATAACAACCAACTAAACGATCTTTAAAAACAAATTAAGCAATCCTTAACAACAACAATTTTTAGAGACCCGGTTTAAAAAAATAATATTTTGCATTAATTCCCCCCCCCCCCCTCCAAATTTTTCCCAAATTTTTTCCTACCATACTAATTTTAAAAAGTTGTAAAGCAATTTAAAATACTTTTATATTAAAATGGTAAAATCCAAAGTATTCATTAGATCAAAGGTCTCAAACTCAAATCATCGAGGGGGGGTGTGGGGGGCGCAGGAGGTAGTGCCTGAATGAGAGTGGGCCGCAATCAAGTAATCCACAAAAAAAGCGATTACAACTGTTAAAATCTGCTCAACCTTTATAAATAACAACGAAATCATTAAGGGTTCTCAAAAACTAGGATTCACTTTAATCCACCTACTCACTGTTGCATACAAAAATACATAGCAACACTACCAAAAAAAAAAACAGAATTAGACTAGTCGGTGAGATTGGACTGAAACCGTCGCGGAAAGTAACGTTATAGATATGAGAATGGGGGAAACGGGCCGGCGCATTTACACTAAACTTTTCTGTCATGTAGTGGGCCGCAAAATATCGTCTTGCGGGTCACAAATGGCTCGCGGGCCGCGAGTTTGAGACCCTTCTATATCGATATGTAGGAAAAGAATCACGTGAAAAAAAAGTCACAGGAAATAAAGTCACAGGAAAAAAGTCACAGGAAATAAAGTCTCAGGAAATAAAGTCACAGGAAAAAAGTCACAGGAAAAAAGTCACTAAGTGTATGTCAAATAAATTCCTAAATGTCAGTGGTTATGAAATTATATTTGTAAGTCCATCAACATGTTTATTTAGTGGAAAACCAGTCAATAGAAAATAGCAGTCAAGCTTATCGTTAACTTATTGGGTCGTTGTTTTTTTTTTTAATTTTCGGATAGGTAGATGGATAGGATATATTGGATGGATGATGGATGGATGGATGATGGCTGATGGATGCGTGATGGATGGACGGCACATATATCCATCATTATCCAGAATCAAATACTAGGGGATTATGAACTTTTTATAACATTCCGTTTGGGGCCGGGGGGCCCGGAATCGTTTGTTTTTTTTCTTCTATGAGCTTTATAAATAAAATTAACAACAAACACTCCTGCATAAATAGATGGATCTTGACCAAACTTAGTGACGGGATCAAATAGGGATCCTGCGGCAAACGGGATCCCATCGGAGAAAAGGATCCTTCCGGGAAGCGGGATCCTAGTGGGATCGGGATCCCATTTGGAAAAGGGTACAATTTGGAAAGTGGCACCCTACTTGGAAATGGGATCCCATTAGGATCTCAATTATTTCGGATCCCACAGGGTTGGGATCCTAATGACATCCTTTTTGAGAAAGTGATCCCAATCGGGATCAGGATCCAATTAGGGGTGGGATCCCTGGGTCGGAATCACAATGGGGTCAGGATACCCATGGGATTATTTGAGGGAAAGGGATCCCAATCAAAATTGGTATCTAAATGGGGTTAGGATCCTTGTGGGGTCGGGATCCCGATAAGATATGGGATCCCACAACTCTTGTCAGAATTTATTTATGATATCTGATGGCTGAATGTTTCTGTGACTTTTTTCCTGTGACTTTATTTCCTGTGAATTTTTTTCCTAGCAAAATTTGTGACTTTTTTCCAGTGACTTTTTTTCCGCTCACCTAATATTCACGATTATCTCATTTTTTTATAAAAAGAATGTAAATATTTATACTTTCCCACATCATTTTCGATGTATGCAGAATGTATGCGGGAACGAATTTCAAAATATCTTAATATTTCATTTTCGGCTTCGGCCGAAATTCATTTTTAAATTTCGTCTTTTTTTCGGTTTTGGCCGAAAGTCATTTTAAACTTTCGGCCTATTTTCGGCTTCGGCCGAAATCAGAAAATCACTTTCGGTCAGTCTCTACTTTAAATAGCACTTCAGTCAATGCTGCATTGCTTTACTTTGACTAGCACGACTGTCAATGCTGTTCTTTGACTAGCACGACTGTCAATGCTGCTCTTTGACTAGCACGACTGTACTTAAGGTTAATACTGGTTTTACTTTAAAACAAAACACTGAAGTCATGAATTTTGTTTCTCACACGTCATCTTTCACTCCTGTCTACAGTTTGAACAAAAAATATTCTAGTTTAAACAGAGACTTAGTGCTTTTTTCATCTTCTCCGTGCTATTGTAGTTTCATGGTTTATGTGCAAGAACATCTTTCTTGACTCGACAACTCTACAGGTTACTGCGGCCGGCCCAAGGCGTGTCGCTACACACACAACTGCAAACCGCCGGCCGAGAGATGCGTCCTGACCAGGGTCATCTTTCATCCCAGGTACTGGGGTGTACCCATCGGGCACTGCGCTACACAGTAACGGACGTACAGACCATGCTGCCGAAAAATAATTTATTTTGCTTCCTGTTTAAAAAAAAAGAGGCTTTAACAGACATTAGATTAGGTGCATTTTCCTGCAAAGGACAATCTGTTGTTGGAAAATGTCAAATAAGTGAATTATTTATATCAATAATCAACACATAGACTGATGTCTGGTAAACCTCCTCAGTTACATAGAACGGAAATCATTAAAATTAAATCCTGACAAAAAATTACAAGTTGAGTTCCCATTTTTTGCTAATTTATTTATTGTAACATTCCACAGTGTAACATTCCATAGTGTAACATTTCATTGCGAAACATTCCATAGTGTAACATTCCACAGTGTAACATTCCATAGTGTTAACATATCACAAGAATATGACAACATAAAAAAAAACTCTGCACATGCCATTTTAAAGAAATAATTTGTGAACATGACTTCGTCAACAAATGTTTTTTCAAAAAAAAACTTATGTATCTCATTGTGCAACATTTTTTTCTTTGTTAAACCTCAAATTATACATTTATTTATTAACCAAGAAGGTCTTTTATTCAGACGATAATGGCAAAAAATGTATCTTAACAATCACAAACTGTCCTCAATATGGACAAGTGTAGTTCTATTAACTCTTTGCCTACTGAGATTTGGTCTGTGTCTTGACAGACGAAAATTCTGGCTCTTCAAACAATTGCAAAATGCAAACAATAAATTACATTCCAAACTCTGATCGCCGTGGTTGTGATGTCAACGGCTGCATGAATGAAGGCTGAAAGTAAAACTTATATCACAAGTAACATGACGTATTGTTTCAGTCATGGGAAGAGAATGGTCACAAAAATGTAATACTTCCCAACAGAATACTTGTATAGAGTAGATCACATTTATTTTCATGCATTCAATCACATTGTGGGGAAGGGAATCCACAAGCCAGATATCAGATCATTTTGAAGGCATCAAATATTTGATATCCACCACATAGTATGGTTCAAGTAATTTATCTTCACTGACATCTCCGGATTGCTCAAGTAATTTATCTTCGATGACATCTCCGGATTGTTCAAGTAATATATCTTCACCAACATGTCCGGCTGGTTCAAGTAATTAATCATCACTGATATCCTAGGATGGTAATTTTTTTCTTCAGTTCAGGTTTAGCAAACAAAGAGTCCCTCATAATCTGGTCTAGTTCATTCAATGCCAACTGTGCCTGGAGCTGAACTTTGACATCGGGGTCGTGGGTCAAGGACGTCTTCAGAGCCCTGTAGATCTCCAACAAAACATCACCGAGGGCCTGTGAATAAAATAATGAAATCGTTGCCATTAAAATTCATGGAAATGCCAGAGTGACATTTTTTAAAGTTCATACAGAATGTTTATTTTAAAAAAAGGGGGGGGTGGGGGTGAGCTCAATATGACTATTATAATAAAGTATTATGTTGATAGGAAAATGATACATGATCCTACGTCTGTTGCTCTCATACTAAGGCTTTGTCTGTGGCTCTCATACTAAGTGAGACTGACCAGCTCAGAGCACTATAGGTGAGACTGACCAGCTCAATGCACTATAACTGAGACCAACCAACTCAATGTACTCTAAGTGAGACTGACCAGCTCAATGCAGTGTAATTGAGACTGACCAGCTCAATGCACTGCAAGTGAGACTGACCAGCTCAATGCACTGCAAGTGAGACTGACCAGCTCAAATCAGTGTCAGTGAGACTGACCAGCTCAATGCACTGTAACTGTAAGTGAGACTGATCAGCTCAATGCACTGTAACTGTAAGTGAGACTGACCAGCTCAATGCACTGTAAGAGAGACTGACCAGCTTTATGTTTACAGTGTTGGAAAATGTTCCTTCCTTTGCTGTGACATAGATGGGAGGGGGGGGGGTGGGTTAGCCAACTGCAGTCTTTTCCACAGAAGTGGGTGGCAAAATACTAGCAACACCATTCTAATTTGTATGCTGATGCCTCACGGATTTCATACACTTAATAAATAGTGGCCCGTTAACCCAGTTTGTAGCTAACTGCCAATTTCTCTTCATCAAAATACAAGCTAGTTGCCACTGGAGCTCCATTTTTTTCTTTATGTTTACAGTGTTGGAAAATGTTCCTTCCTTTGCTGTGACATAGATGGGAGGGGGGGGGTGGGTTAGCCAACTGCAGTCTTTTCCACAGAAGTGGGTGGCAAAATACTAGCAACACCATTCTAATTTGTATGCTGATGCCTCACTGATTTCATACACTTAATAAATAGTGGCCCGTTAACCCAGTTTGTAGCTAACTGCCCATTTCTCTTCATCAAAATACAAGCTAGTTGCCACTGGAGCTACATTTTTTTCCAACAACTTCCGAAATTCTGAAAGCGACTTAGCCGCCTCACATTTTAAGGGCTTAGAAATAAAACCATTCTGAGCCAGAGGTTATCCATGACCTTTCCTAGACCTACCAGGAGTGCCTCTTTGCCCAATCCCTGTAACAGCTGTGTCAAGGTCATTACTGCAGCCTTTCTCGGCTCGGGGTCAACATCTGAACTGATCACATCCCTGCAGCAGGTGAAAATCTGAGAATACAGCAAAACACTTTAATTATTGTTTGCAATTTCTGGTGTCATGAAAGTTTAAGAAACGTCTTCATGCAAAAATTAACTATTCACTGTTTACTATGATGAACCTGTCACTGAAACTGGAACTTGTTTCCTATCGGCAACAAGTTATTTTATTAGCCAAACTAATGTGCAGAGACATAATCTCTTTCAATGAAATTGATCAGGATTTTAAAAAATTCTATATTGATTTTAAAAATTCTATATTGATTTTAAAAATTCTATATTGATTTTAAAAATTCTATATTGATTTTAAAAATTCTATATTGATTTTAAAAATTCTATATTGATTTTAAAAATTCTATATTGATTTTAAAAATTCTATATTGATTTTAAAAATTCTATATTGATTTTAAAAATTCTATATTGATTTTAAAAATTCTAGAGGTTAAAACACATTTCAGATGTAAAGGGTTGAACATTAACAAAAAAAAAATTTAAAAAATTAAAAAAATAAATTAAAAAGCATTTCAAAAGACCTCATGATAAGAAACTAAATGCAGTAAAATTTGTCAATTCGATAATATGAAAACTGACTAACTCCCCCAGCCCTGACATTAAATTAAATTTGATCATCTAAAACTGACACACCTCCACCACAAAGTAATTCGTCATTTGATCACATGAAACTGACCAACTGCCCACAAACTATAAATTATAATTTTTGTGATATAGCTATGGTACTTAAAAAAATATTTTGTATTTGTCACAAAAATATGTATAAGCCATTCTTTTAAAAATTGAGTAAATTTCAGTTTCCTGTCCAAATTCTGATACATTAAAGTCAATATTTAATATGAACAATACCTCTTTCAATGCTATATTTATTATGAAAAATTTACTTCCCTCAATATGCTTCCTATGAAGGACGAGTGCCATTCTAAAAGTGGCACCTAAACGCACTTATTTATGGAGCAAGCTTATCTTATAGAAATGCGGCAAACTGTTGTGCGCATACCTCAAACAACACAGGACCAATGGCATATCGCAACAGCTTGCAAACCTCTGCCAGGCCTGACAGACTGCTGGCTCTAACCAAAGAGTCGGAATGGCGGCAACCAATCAGGATTGCAGGAAGAAGCAAGTGACGATAGTGTGGTGTCAGCTCTCCTAATTTTTAAAAAATGGCGAAAAATTAATTTGTGTTAAGCCCTTTTCGAATTAATTAATTATTATTTTCAAAATGAAATTAATTATTTGTAATATGCAAAGGATTAGAATGTTTGATAATGCTTGCTTCACTATTCATAAAAAAAAACACAACTTATCCATAATAAAAAAAAAAAAACAGTCTAAAGCTTCAGATTATAATGCATTTACATTTAGCAATGGAATCATTTACAGATGTATATTTGGTATCCCCCCCATAAGGACAGCATCAATCTATTGAAATCAATTCTTTATTTTAAAAATCTGTCCAAAATGTCCATGCGCTATCTAAATATATAGAAATAATAAAAAAACAAAACAATCAACCCTATGTAGAAACGTGACTGGTCAATGCTTGACATAAGTGTACATTTTGTGACTGATGTATTAAAGGACGTAACAAACTGTTGCTTGTAAGAAAGCAGATCAGTGGAAAACTGACAGATTTTATGAGGAGAAACCAGTCAACTAACCTAAACGCTTGGTGGCTTTAACGAGTGCCTCTCCGACTTTCAAAGTTGTTTCTGGGGACTTTGAGCCGGGATCTTTCAAACATTGCGCTTTAAACTCTGCCGCCAGGCGCGGCACCACAAGGTTGGGGTTGAGATCACTTAATGCAGCCAGCCCGTTGACAGCTGCCAGGTACACGTAGGAATCCGTGTGTGTCATATTTTCTAGGAACACCTGGGGCCAAGATAAAATTAAGGTTTTAAAGTATTTTCAAAAATGTTCATTTTACGTATTAGTACACTCTATTTAATAAAAAGTAATTTTGCCGTATTGTCTTTTGCTATATTGTCTTAACTGGTTAAATACGATAAGCTACTGGTGGCGATAAACTTCCTTTAATCATGGCCATGAGCTGCTATGGGTGTCATGGTTAGTTTCATAGTAAAACTAGTGATATATTTATATTCTTATTTTTGTTTGGGTTTGAGATTTTCAGACCTGTTTACCCTCAAACTCCTAAAATCGTACAATATCGTCTCAAAATCGTACAATACAGTATCTTAATAGTAAATACATAAATATACAGTATATATAATAAAGAATGTATACAGCATCTACTGGTATAGCGTGTTCAGTGGCATCCAGTTCAGCGGTTTGTTAAAAAATGGAACTGTAAGGTAATCAGTATTCGACTGACGTTAACTGCAAACTGCGGTCACTTCATTTTTCTAACGAGTTTATTGGTGAAAATACATCTTGACAACATCACCGCAATAATTCCTACAAAACATCGGGTGGTATTTTACAGCATTCGAGATATAAATAGAATGCTATTTTTGGACTTTCAGAGTTAGGGGATGAATATTGTAGATTTTTTAAATAACGTACGTTCTTTCTGCCGAGGAACAGCCCCCCCCCCCCAACCTGTCATTACGGAAATGTCGCGGTGTTGATTGTATAGATTTAAGTATTTAGACCCACGCCAAACCCAAAATTTCCTAAATCAACACCACTCCTTTTGTCCATGATAGATTGTTGATGAAAAGTCCGACTTGCAGATTGTGTAATTGTGCAGTGTGCGCATGATGGACCATTCGACAAAGAACGCAACCCAGTCAATTTAGTCTGATATTCAAGCAAGAATATCTGCTGATAAACTTTCTTTTTCTGTTGTTGAATCGGATGTTTATCGGTAGAAAGAGAAGTTTCTTCTTCATCGCCCATTCCGCGAGCCTTTCTTTTTGTCGAGGTCATATCGTAAAATACTAAGTGAGGTCAACTACGGAACCGAAAACAAGAATGATTGCCGATTCCATTAATGATAATGGTAACATTAAAATCACGCAATGTGCACATAGGTCAATGCAGCCAAATTCTAGCGCCAGAGCTGTTTGGACAGCCCATATATAACATTTCAAATAAAAATGAAAAAGTTAACAATGATTCCTAGCTCGCCCCCAGCTGCACGCCTTGCCAACTTAAAGGGCCATCCAAATATGACTTACTCGCTGAGGATGCGTATGAGTTTTGATTGGGTTGGAGGGGGGGGGGGCACCAGAATGCACCTACATGTAGGCATAAATTCTACAATAATTATCCTGATTCCTGACAGTCTCTTATAGAGCCAACTGTCACATGAAAATCTGAAATCCACGAATTCTAATTAGGTCTATTATTATTATTATTAAGGCTATACAAATACCACAATGCTTCGCATTTATCGTATACCGTATACTAATGCTTTGTGTTTTCATAAAGAGGTCGCTGTAGTAGTCATATTTAACACGACATAGTGACAACACACTAGTCCACTAACACGTATTTCCGTGCTGGTGACGAACCCACCTTCCCCCACCCTCATTAATAGGAAAAACATAGTGCCCTCGCCTATCCAATATGCCCCTGAGTTGTCAAAAGAGCCCAAATCAGCAGCAGGACCATTAAACAAATTTTGCGAGCCAAATTTATTTTCAAGAACCTGTCAAGGACCATGTTTTTCGGAGTAAAAACCGCTTTGTAGTTGACTGGCCGAGCCGCAGTCTGGCCGAGCCGCGGCTTGCCGACCACTGCTATAGTATCAGAGACTAGTAACCACCACAAGCTGTAAACAAAAATAGGGGGGGTGGGGCACAGTAGTAGCAGTAGTGATACAAAACTGTTTTATTGTATTAAAATCGTTGAGGGGGATAGAGTCAGAGGCGTAGCGAGGGTGTTTGGCGCCCGGGGACAAGATCCATTTTAAAGTGCCCCTTTTTCTTTTTTTCAACTCTCAAGCCCATTATTTTCATCAATAAAATAATATCAAAGCACATTTTGGCGCCCCTAAACAGGGTTTCTTTCAGCTATATCTCTGGGAGGGGGGGCAGTGCCCCTCCCCCGGGGAAAGCAAGTGCCCCCAGGAGCAAAAATATGTCCAACAATAAATCAACTGGAACTGCTGGCACTGCCCCCCACCCCCCGAAAAATCTGAAGTACCCCTTCCCCGAAAATCTGAAGTGCTCCCCCCTGGGGAAAATTTCTGAAAGAAACATGCCCCCTAACTAGCTGGCGCCCGGGGAATCTGTCCCCTCCTGCCCCCGCTCGCTACGCCTCTGGATAGAGCTGCTTTGCGAGATCTAAAATATTTTTTTTAATGCCACTGACTAAATCTCACACCTCTAGTTTTCTCTCTTCACAATCCCCGCGGTTCAGACGAACACACGCTTGCTAGCAGTAGCAGTCCAATGAGGTGGTGAGTGAAGTTGTTGCCAGGCGACTAGCCTAAAGATTGCTGCTGACACAGCTGGCTGGTTCACTGTGACACGCAAAGCAACACTAAGACCATCACCACTATCAATAGGATGCGTGGCGGTGATATTTTTATATCTTTTGAAACTCCCACCTTTCCTACCCCCCCCCCAACCCGTGTTTCTGGTATGCCACCAATCTCTTTAATCAACAACCACCACCTCCCCTTTCAGTGCGTACATAATATAATGAAGGATGGTCCCAACTATAAACAAATATACAAAAACCCATCGTTTTTCTGGGTCCATTCAATGCGGGGCCAAAAGGGCCAAAGCTTCCACAACCGAAAATTTTTAATTTTTTTTTTTAATCGGACAAAATGACATAAACATTTGTTTCACCGGCTCTCTGAAAATCGTAGTTTTGGGGGGTCTCGGTGTACAATCGTAAAAGACATCTAAAAATCGTACATTGTACGCCAAAATCGTAAGAGTAAACAGGTCTGGATTTTAATTTACAGACAGGAAGATAATTAAAAACCACATAGGACAGTCAGAAGGCAAAAATGCAATTTGTCATATTTATTGTATTTTGAAGGAATAGTTAGCAAGTATTTTTTTATGGCAACAAGGGATAAGGTTACCAGAATCAAACAAACAGTAAATAGTTGGAGACATGTTTATTCAACTGCTGATTTCATTACATTTGGAAACTTCTTCTAATTCGGTGTAGATGTGGTTACCATGAAGTTTAAATAATAATTAAAGATTTCGGAAATTCAAAACTTGAAGATAAGTTGGCACATCTTTATAATTTTTGAAAGCTACTCTCTTAAAAATAATAACAAATTAATTTATCTACAAAATGTTATGTTACTTATTAAAACATGGTAATAATTAATAAAACAGAAACTGAATTTGTACATAGACCTGCATGTGGTAAAACTTACATTTAATTCAGCCACACACTATTTTTCAAGCGAGAGCTAATCAGTTACAGAATTTTTTTTTATAACTATGACACAATTTTAATTTATTTTATAGCAGATTTAATCATTACAATAATTTTATATTAACATTTTTTTTTTCTGAAACGAATGAAATTAATGAGCGCTCACCTTTAGCAACATTTCCGACTTGCCCACAATATCTGGCTCCCTGTCGTCCACCAACCTGGCAAGGCTGATGAGACCATGGCTCCTTACAGGCAACAGAGGGTCACAGAGATCCTGCAGCGCCTGCTGAATCTTGCTGCTGTTAGAATCATTTGGAGCAGAGATCTCATCTGTGGAATAGCAAAGTCAACTATGGGAAAAGCCCTCGATATATTACTTTTTTTTTTCAAAGTGCAATAAAATTTTTAAAACAATGTCTGTAATTATAACAGAAACTAATTGAACATTTTTAAATATATTTTAGTATGAATTAAAATTATAAGACATTTTACAATTTTTTAATATTTAAATTTCATTATTGAGTCCTTTTCTTTCTTATTTTAGAATTATTTTTACATACCAGTAGTAAATATGTTTCCAAATCAATTAATTTAATTTAAATTTTAATTAAAAAGTTAGGAATAACTAAAGTCTCACGCAAATGTTTCAACACTATCATTTTGTTCATTCTCCTTTTTATTACAGAAAAATCTGACCCCCCACCCCACCTCCCCAACCTTTTCCGGGTATAGAGGTGCATTAGTCTGAATGTGCAGTGCATTAATTCCTTAAACCCTCTCCTGGGCACCACCCAAAGAAAATTTATATATGTTTATAAAACAGTTAATGTTGGGCTGAATGTATATTGATTGATTAATTGGATATTTATATAGCACAAGTATACATGCTACTTTAGCATGCTCACTGCGCTCTGGTTTTCTTAAATCTAATATGAGTTCAGCAAAAGTTTACTACCACGATTACAAGTAGCACTAACTGATTTGGTGTGGAGATTGTGTGCAGATCACTATATTAAAATAATAAATGTCTGAAGAGGGGCAAATAAGACTTCTCTAAGGCATTGCCAATTGAGACTCAGAATGGTCAAAGTAGTTTGTGGTACCATGAGGCAGACGCCTCTCCCCACTTTCTTCTCCAAGTATTGTGCATTGTTGGCAAGCATTACCAGAATCTACGTTTGAAGTAGATTCATCAAAAGTTGTCTCAGCAAGAACTTGTATCAAACACTTGGACTCCTTTGGTTTCTCCTTTTTTTCTGACTTGGCTGGAGGCTTGAAGTTCTGAGAATTGAATAGAGATGAGAAAGTTTACACTACACTGTGCAATATTCATAGATGAAGGGATTTTACAAAACAACATATAGGGATCTTACAAACAATAATTAAAGGGATTTTAAAGAAAATTCAATACAAAGAAAATTTTATAAATTAAAAAAAAATAGATTTTGATATGATATAATATATGAAGTTTTGTGAAAACATTATTCTCCAAGTTGTCTTAAAAGGACATTTTTAAAAAAAACCAGCTGTTTACACAAATAATGGAATGTTTATTTTTTGTCAATCTCTTAACATTTTCCTGTAACACTGGACAAAACCTGGAATCCATACTAAAACAGTGCTGAATTTAGATTAACTACCTTCTTCTTGTCTGTTGGTTTTAGCTCAGACCAGACAAGACCTCGAGTGGCCACTGCAATCTTCAAATCCTCTGCCATCTCCTTGACCGTGGGATCTGTTGCGTCACTCTCACTAACTGCTGTCAGCAGGGGAAGTAAATCATCCAACAGCTTCTTGTCTTGCTCTGTCAGCTGATGGGTAGAAAAGTTATACTTGATTATTCAAGTTTTTTTTTTTCCTTAAAAAGTTTAAGCCAAACATTGACCTATTAAACATTATAATTTGTTCACTCTCAAACTTCTCCAAAATCTTTCATTAGCTTACTTGAACTGCACCTCCCAGCACAGCTGTCAACAACCCCATCGCCATGGATACAGTTTCCCACTCAAAGAGTTTAGTGGGTTCATCATCAGTTTGCAGACAAATTTTGATGCATCTCTCTAACGTAGCCTGATTTTGAAAATTGCATAAAAATGAATTCCCATTAATAGATATTTAAAAAAAAAACCAGACAATTATTTGAGAGTGTAAACCAATGGAAGAAAAATAGAATTTCATCAGCATATTTATCTTTAATGAGGTATGAATGGAATATTTGTCGAAAGTATTAATCGAAGACAATGGCAATATCTGTATGACAAGTATCAAAACCTTTTACCTTCGTAAAAGCCAAAACATGGTGACCGCTCTGAATGACTTTTTCTCCAAATTTTTCTCCAAGCGATGCCAAGAAACTGACATAAGAAATTTTCTTTCTTAATTCAGAAATATTTTGCATACGCTGCTTGGGAGACAGCAGATATCCTGGCAGCTGGATATCTAGGTGGTCTGTTTCTGTGGTAACCATATTTGTGAGTTTCTAAAAAAATTTTTTGATAAAATTCCAATCCATTATTCTCTACGAATGTAAAATCGGTAAAGTGCAGGGAGCCAGATATGGTTGAAAACTTATTTATGAAAGTATTTACTCCATAAAGTTTTTATAAAATATTTATCGTAAATTAACTATAAATCTACTTTGTTCCATGCCTAATTCAAAGTTATGTCGGTGTAAGCACTGCTACGCTAATTGTTTCATTACCTCCAACAGATTTAGGAAAAGCTGTGACAATAAAACATCGGAATTGACATCGGTCAAAATAGCCATAGCACCATCCACTGGTTTTGTCCATGAATCTGTGTCCAGTCTGATGAATAACAGACTTTTTTTAAATGGTGAAAGAACAGCTAAGTGATAACTAGCCTAATTCTCTTAAATTTTCTTTTTGAACATTAGTTTGATGCACAGTGAGTGAAGTAAAAATATATGGGATAATAAATGAAGGACTCTTTTGTCCTGTCTGTTGAAAGGGCTCTTAACTGAAACGTTCTCCTTGTAATGTCCGTCTTTATATTTCAAGCTTTTACAGACGCTGTTCCACTACTTCTTTAGACTATAAGGACGTAGAAATAATGGCAAGTTATTGCCAACTTACATTGTCTCCGTGTTATCAGCCACAGCCAGAACTCCTCCATTTCCTCCCCACACCAGCTTTGCTCTGCTGTCTAAGGATGGAAAAGGTGAGACCTGTGGGTCACCAGCGTTAGATGTGAGGGTCAACAAGCAGGTCACAGCCTCCTTTACATCACAGTGGCTGAGATACATTTTAATCAGGTCACAGCATAAGGTTCTGAAATAAATATTATGAAAAAATTAGCCAGATGGTTCCATAAATAATTTTCTAAAAGAAAGTGTATCTTGAATGTATCATAAACACATTAAAAATGAAAAGAGATAAGTTTGTGTGTGTAATGAATTCAAGGAGAGCTCTTGTGGAAGCCAAGTGAAATATTGAAACCACAAGTATCACACAAGGCTTAAATTAACAAATAACTTTTAAAAAGACACCAATACATTAGCTAGAGCTTCCCCTTTGAGAAATCAAAACGCTATGCATCTTTCTAACAAAGAATTACAATTTCAATAATGTAAATCTACCGCAAGTCCCCAAAACAAGCCAATCAACCTTACAGTTACAAATTTATAAAATGCATGAGATCAGATCCTACTTGATATTGGAGGCACTGTTCATTGCAAAGATGAAGACTTCAAACAGGACACCAACAATGTGGACAAGTGTGGACAAGATAAGGGACTGTGGCTCCTGACCTAAAACATAAAGCTGGGAGAAAAAACAAATTAATATTAAATGCATTTTTAAGTTAAACAAAGAGGAATTTGATAAAAAAAAACACAATCTAAAATCTAAATTGTCTTTTGTGACCAAATTATTTTCAATATGAATGCATTGCAACAATGACAAAAAGTACTGGTACATCAATAAAAAAAAAATATTAAGAAACCAAACAAAAAATGTACACAAAAGCTAAATTTTTTAATGGTACATGATCCCGATTGCTAAACCACTAGCTGAAATAATGCTTAGTAAGCTAACAACACAAAAACCTACTCTGTGTAAGCATTCTAAACAGGAGGTCATCACATCTTCTGAAACCAGGATATCAGCCTGTAAATACTGGGCTGCAGATGGATAAGAAATGGATTGTCAAGTTTCATTCAATCACAACTGTAATAAGACATGCTGGGTAGCATAAACTAAAAATTTTAAACCATTAGAATGGGTAGATTCATAATTATCTATAGTTCACATTTTTCACCAAAATACTTTTTTATCCCTTGGGTAAAAAAACCCAACACTTTGTGTGAAACGGGAAAAAACATTTGTAAGTGCAAATAGGATCCTTTGACTTTGCACCACCGATTCACCATCAATGTGATAATAATTTTAAGTGCGTAACATCACATTTTGTGAGATAGTTATGAATGGCGTGTATCCATTTAAAAATAACAGAGAACGATATAAGGAGAGGATGGGTCTTTCATTGTATCTTTTAAGAGAAAATAGTAATTTAATTTTTATTAATTTTCATCAAGTTGTTATTTTTACATGTTACAAATATTTGAATCAATATTCACCATTGTGTTGGGTCAGACTGAGGAGAGGTGCGTGTAAATGTGACAGACATAAGGATTGGACCAGATCTGGGTGTTGGGTGTAAAGCTCCAACACAGTGGCACCCACAGCCCTTGTCACCAATGGCTGCTCCTTGACCTGAGATGACTGGAGGAGCTCTGTTAGCTGTGAAAAAAAAAATGAGGAGTGAATCAAATTAATTCTAGGTCATTTCCAAGTTAGGATAATCAACACATACATGCCAACCTGTAGGGTTTACCTGTTTTTCACTGGATTGAGAAATGAAATATTTTTGCGCACAACATGTTCAAAACTGGTGGCGCAATAAATTCAACATCAAGCTACTTGACTTTGTTAATTTAAATAAAGGAATCTGTGTCACTACAAATAGCATTATTCATCAAAGAATTATGTCCAATTGCATCTCAAATTCTATAAATTCATCATTTGTCTATTTTTTTTTATAAAACTCCTATTAATCGGTGTAAAAAAAATCTCAAAATTTAAAAATAAATCAGACACATAACAAGTTATTTCCATTTAAAAGATGGGATATATCAATTTATAAATGATGTAAACATGCTTAAATGTATACACAACAATGGGAAGAGTATTCATTTTTATTCATCCATTCAATGATGCAAGAGTTATTAATTTTACTTTTTTTTTTTACTTTTCTTTTTTTTTGTACAGTTTTTCATGGTGTTGTACATATTTTTTTTTAAAAAAGACTTTTGTACACTTTTTATAACGCACAGGATGGCATGTATGATTTAACATGTGACTAATGCTACAACATGGTCTTCTATTTTAGACTATTTTAAAATACATATCACATGAAATTTTAACCGTATTAAGCCTTACCATATAATGTAGGCATACAAACAAGTAACAGTGGAACAAGTTTGACTTTTGGAAGGAACTCAATATTTCTATGTGAATGTTTTAAACTGTGAATCACCATTTTAGCCAATACACACAACAATTTCATTTCTTTATCTTAACTTTTTTTTTTTAAATTCAATAAGTGTGCCAACCTGCTTTGTAACAGATGTGTAGAACTGCTGTGTGATGTTTGGTGTCAAGGGACTCTTTGAAATGATCTGTGCCACAGCTTGACATCTTTGCCAATCCTGTGAGTTGATAGTTGAAGATGATTGCACTGGATGGTATCAATGAAAACGCAAACCACATTACTGCATGAAAGCTTAATGATCAGGTGATGATTACTTGCAAGATTAATGCTGTTGTTCATAGAAGGGTTATGGCAGTTGATTATCTTCAATTAAATAAAAAGAAAATTTTAATTAAATTTTTCACTCACCTCCAATGAAGGAACAAATAAAATTTTGCACACCAGAAGACAGCATCAGGACATCTCTCAATAAACAAGCAATAGTCCTTCTAAACCACGGAGGGGTTTTGACTGTGCTTCCTGCCTGCATATGAGATTTGAACTAAAGTTAAGCGAAAGAATGCCAGGTATGTGAATTGAGGGCCTTTGAATAACCCTATCAAATTTTCCACAGCGACAATATAAGTTGAGTAATATGATGTATATATCACAAGATAAAGATTTGAGTTAATTTACTAGACAATATATCCCTCTAATTATCCCTAATAACCTAATTCTATTTTAAAAACAATATGAGTTAAAAAGGATACCAGAGAAAGAGAGTATTCATGTACCACTAGCCCATCCATATCGTTTACATGCAAAGTGCATTTATTAAAATCAGACATTATTTATAATAATTTTTATCATGTACAAATTTTCTTTACTATTTTGTCAAAACAAGCTTCTGTAAATTTTTGTGTCAAGTGAAATACGATTTTTTAAAATTTTATTCAGCTCACCTTGCTAATACCAGACAGCATCAGGACAGCTTTTATAACAATAGGTGTACTGGATGATCTGACGGTGGTGTCAATGGCAGCGTTAGCATAGTTAATCACAGATTGAAGAGTCCATAGTCTTTGGTTAGGATCAAGATATTTTTGCCTGTATATTTCTGAATCATAAACATATATTTCTTCAGTTGGATGGGCCTCGAAAGTTTCACAAACCACTGCAGGAGTTTTTCCCGGGGGTCCGGCAGATTCCTTTGGCAAGGTATTATTGTTGGCGACAGAGGAGAGATTCAGAGACTTCTGGGATTCAGTATTCTTCTGTACCATCTTAGCACAGTACCTAATTTGTATAAGAACAGTTATTAGGTCGGAAAGATAACTGTTAACAAGCAAAAGCTGTAAAGAAGATACACCAAATATGTCAGTGAGTAGCTTGGCAACTGGCAAAAGAAACTGAATCTGCTGTAGGTGTCCCAGTTCAGAGGTGTAGTCATGTGATGTGGCTAGTAATATCTGACCAGGCCCGAGGCGGTGCGAGACAGGTATTCCTATGCCGGGAGACAGATAAGGGCTCATTCCCAGAACCAAAACAAACTGGAGAGTTGTAGAAACAAGACTTTCTTGTTGCAAGCTCAGAGCACCAGGTGGCAAATTTGGAATTTCTTTTTCAGCTGGTTGTGAAGTTCCTAAAGTATCATTGTAAACCGATATTTCCTCAGCTAGATTTTTTCGTAAACATTGGAGTAATTCAACACAAACTTGAGTGAACTTCTGTCTTGTGGTCAGTTCTGTATCATTATTTATAAACTTTTCATTCCTATCTAGATTAATTCCCAACATTAACAAAAGTTTTGGTGAATGTGATAAAAACTTTGAAAGTGATACAAGATTTTCCTGCAAAACATTGTCCAAAAGTTCTTCTTTACCATCTGAAAATAAATTTAAAACAAAAAATTTTAATGGAAGTGTAAAATGTTTGTAGATTTTAAATTATTTATTTATTTAGGCATTTTTATATAACGCTTACCTTAAAGCTCTAAGCGCTTTACAATTATTAAAAACATGTAAACTAAGTAAAATAAAAATGAGACACTAGGATTAGTAACTACTATACTATAGAAACAATTAAAATGGCTATAAAACGAGGACACTTTGGAATGACTCATCAAAATGATGGAATAATATTTAATGTAAAAACAATTCATATTTTTTTAAATATTTTTTTTAAACATCTAAATCTAATTTCATATGTAATTTATGTTTATATATAAATGTATGTATATATAAATAATAATAGGGTGTAAAGAAAAACACACCCTAACAGTCGCCTTAAAGCCTAATTGAATTGAGCCTGTGTTATAATTTGCGTTTCTCCAAATCAGATACAGTATGCAACTTTATAGAATACTCAATTTCAATCTTTGAAGTTTGAGTCTATAACTGCAGTGCATCTGGACCCGAGGCTAAGCAAGGAAAGGAGTTGAGTGCAGCTGAGTTTGTATCAAATAGCCGAATCTGAGGTATACAATAAAGGTTTTAAATAATGGGCTGGTCCACTGTTCCAGTATTAAACAGAAACTCGTCCCTCTCCCCCATAGACAGCGACGAGGCCATGACAGGCAATTCAGGCTCATACCAGCAAGAAGCCAGTATAGGAGCTGCTCATTCCTGCCCAAGACAATCAGGGACTGGAACCATCTTTCAAAAGGAACAGTTGAGGCGACAACACTAGACGCATTTGTGTCTATTGCCTCAAGCCTTCAAACCCCTAGTGCATAATTTCCTCATCACCACCAGTAACAGAAACATTGCAAATCCCATCTACATGCATAGGAGCCAAAATGATCAATAAATTGATCGTGGGCCCTTAAGATATAGAAGAAGAAGTCATGGGGTGGGGTGAGTTGAGCGCTTTTAATAACTGCGGTTTCGCAGGGCTCAATTTGTTATTGTGGCAATGCACATGCTCAATACAATCAACAATTCCTGTTTCCACCCTTTGGACAAAAACACTCAGTTGTCACTAGCAATATTTGTAAAATAATGAAAAAATTCTTCAACTTCAATTTCACGCTCTCCAATTGTCACCAGTGTGTAACTAGCCAACAAGCAGAGTGGAGTTTGGGTGAGAGCCGAGGTTCAATGATATTCTAGGAAAGGGAGCAACCACAGGTTATTTTCTTCCTGGCATATCAGTAGCTTGGCAGTATTAGTATTAGTATTGTGCTATGCTATACTATATTTAAGAGCTTCTATACGGAAGCAAAAATATTAATTAACAGGCTCCAATGTAAGAATAGTTGTTTAAATAGCCCTTCCAACCGGAACAACTGGATTTTTTCTTGGCCGACGCTCAAGTGGTAGATTACCCCTTTTTAAATTTAATTTTAAGTTAATACTGTTAATGATAATGACATGATAAGTTAATTTTAAGTTAATGATGCTTTTCGCATGCATTAAGAACTTTCTGAGCAATTAGAGGCAACAAATACTATCTAAAATATACATTTATAAAATCTTCATCACCTGAAAGAGTAGACTTGGATTCTGCTGGAGCTTTCAAAAGAGTTAGAGACTGAAAAATAAGTTGATTGTCGATTCGCTCGGACTTTAATGGATTGATGGAAGCCGCCATGTTTTTAAGGGGAGATCACTATAAAATTATTTACCGCTGCAACTAAAACGTAGATAGTCTTAGATAGCATTCAAATATAGTTATTAAATATATCGGTAGACAATTAGTATGGATGGTGACAGATCGGATAACATGGTTGCAAGAAGTCGGCATAAGAAGAAAGCAGGCCAAAAAGAAAAAATGGAAACAAATAAAAAGGAAATCTTAAACGACAAAGCCAAAGCGGTCACTGGCGATCGGGAACCAGCAGCAAAGCCTGAGAATGAAAATGAAAAGGCATAGAAAAACTTGTTACTTGTTCTTGAGTTCTGAATGTTCTTGATATTTCTCTATTAGATTGTATTTGTATTCTATTTGAAGACTAATTTTAAAGACTAATTAGGCCTAATTGCCTAATTATTAAGTCAGAAACTTCCTCAGTCCTCAGCTAGTGACTGGAAGAGTGAAAGTAGTAAGCTACTAATACTAATACTATTACTATGAATTAGTTTATTAAACAAACAAAATGCAAAATTTCTACACTACAATGATATTAATTGTTGCTTGATCTTACTGACACTGTTAACTGGGGGGTGCTAAGCCAGTGCTTCTCAAAATGGTGGTCCTACGATCAATCTCTGTCATAAAGCCAATCTTTGGCGTGCAGAAGGCAAAAAGGCGGAAAAATATCAGTTAGTAGGTCTGAAGTCTAAATTGGGCTCCGGTTGCTGCTGCAATGTAGATGCATACCTCCAGCCCATTTTTACTGAAATTTTGAGAAGTAATTGTTTAAAATATTAATAAAATTTAGTTACAGTTACAGTTACAGCTACAGGAAAATTGAAACCTGAAAAATAAAAAATTTGATTGACATTGATTTGATTCTTGGATGTTCATCACAATAATCACATTCATAAAAATTGTCCAACTTAATCATGCATCAAAATCTTAGTTAACTGAGGCTGATTTAGCATCTCAAACACTTCAAATAGACAGTGAGGATTATTACTAGAGGAAGGCAGGAAGGGGCTTGAAATATAAATTTAGATTCTGACTCATTTTTGTGTATCATTCATGTCATAGTCATATATCATTTTTTTAAATCTAAATCTGCTTAAAATCATATTATTTTAGTGTGACACCTAGGGTTTGACTCTGAGAATAATTGGCACCTTATATAAAAGTAAAAGCTGATAAAATGCTTCTTAAAATTGCCTTGAAGTTGCATTTCTTAAAAATCAGTTGAAATAAAATATCAGATTTACAAGAGATAATAAAAAGTTGATATGCAACATCTGTTATGTTTTTTTTTTCTTTCCATTTAATAAACTATATACTAACAAATTGGCTATTTAGACCTGGAGACGAATGAGAGGTTGAGTTTATAAAAAAAATAGTGGCAATTCTGACCTGGATCCCTTGAGGCTAAATGCCATTCGAATGTCATTTGTTGTAGATTATTTTAGTTAAACTGAAGAATTAAGTTTACAAACATATAGTCTATTATAGTTCATTCAATTATCTTTAATTTGATACCAAATTTTGTCTTACAAACCCAACAATAATATTTTTTAATAAACCCAACCTCTCACTCATCCCGGGGCCGAATAGCCGCTGCCATATACTAATTCAAACATTATTTATTTTTTAAATTTCAGAGCACATCTTTAACTGATGTAAGTTCTAAACAACTGTTAGAAAATGGGACAAAATTGGATTCCAATGCTCAAGATTTACGTGGCTCATACTGGCTTACCCGGATGGTTATAGTTCGATACATGGGTTTCATCTATTGTAATTTCCATTTCATCTCTAAAATGTTTCAATTTAAAAGTATTTAAAAGTTAAATCAGTTACTCATAAGGTAAATAATAAAAAAAATAAAAAAACTGGTACCTTTAAAGATTTTGTGACTAGAAATATAGTCATTCTTATTTAATATAATTCCTTAGTTTATATATAATTCCTTAGTTTATCTTATCAGTGGAGCAATTGAACAATGTCATCTTTTGTGGTAAAGGGAGAACATAAACGATATCACACAGCTAGAAAATTGGGAGAGGGGTGTTCTAAAATTGTGACAATATGTGATCAGGGTGTCTAAATATTGTAACATATCTGTGGTGATGGAGGGGTGGGGGTAAAACAATGGCCAGACAAGTGTTACATCATTAAAGGATGCCCCATAGCTTGTAATAGGACTAAAGTTCATCTATTAATATTGTTTAACTTGTAATATGGGTAAACTTGATATTGCACTTTTGTTCCATTTGTAATATGGGTAAAGTCCATCTATTAATTAATTTTTTTTTGTTCATAGTTGTGGCATATTCAGTTAGCCTTAACTCTAACAAGCAGCTGCTTGGAAAGGATGGCCTGCTGCCTGCAAATCAGTATCTAAATAATATTCGCAGTCACGTTGGGTCTTCAAGTTGGTGGTCACTCGTCTCAGCTGCACCAACACTTTTGTGGTTTGTAGATTATGAAACTCATATCGACTGGTGGCTTGACACAATTGCATGGGTTAGTACCATATTGACTTGTGACAGAGATCATATTGATAGGCAAAAATTGTTTCATTTACATTGTTTCCTCAAATCCTAGCATAACTAAGAACTATTAAGCTATTTAAATTTTTTTAATATAAATCTTTGTGTGAATAGGCATACTTAGAAGAAAAATTTTGATGAATTTTATAAGTCAAAATTCTCCTATTTTTTCTCTACACCTTGAAAAATGTATTTTCAAACCTACAAAACAATTGAAGACCTTAGTGCTAAAATGATGCAATTCACAAAATACCCATTTTAAGAAAATCCAGTTCAAATATTTTTTTTTCTATAAAGTTTGAACATTCTTATTTTTTGGCTTGTTTAAATAGGGGGCTTATGGTACATTTTAATGTGTTCAAATATATGTAGTACACTTTGCTAAGCCAAATAAGAAAAGTTCACAGTTCAAATTGATTTTAACAAAAATGTGACTTAAGTACTTTTAGCACAAGGATCTTTAACTTTAATTATTCTAAATTATAGCCCAAATGTTTTGGACTATAATATTTAGGACTACTTGCAATAAAAATATAAAATTGTAAGGATAGTTAAGGACAGTTTTTTTTCTTATATTTTCTAAACAAAAATGATTAATTGTTGCAATGTTCTTTAGGTTGGACTTGCCATTGCAGTTTTCATGATGATGACTGGTGCAGGGAACTGGCCACTACTTCTTTTAGAATGGATACTTTATCATTCACTGGTCAGTGTTGGGCAGCAATGGTAAGTCTTAGGGTTGTCTCGTTTTATTTAGCAGCTGATTCAAGATTTTAATTCTTTACTTCACTTAATAAAGGAGTCAGCATCTAAAACTATTCAAACATTATTATACTGGAATGTTGCCATAATTTCTAAAAATCTCTACATACTTTTAAACAATTTTTTTTTAAAAATCCTGTTCTAGATGGATTTTTCTTTCTCCTCAGGTTTTCATTTGGTAAGTGTTTAAACTAAAGTTACTATGGTAGAGTGTCTAAATTACAATCATACGTGTGGCCACTATTAAACTCTGAAAAATTAGGCTCATGAGGAAGTCAAAAGTTTGTATGAAGCCTCTCTAAATTAAGGAAAGGTGACTTTATTTCAAATATCCAAAAGACTTTCATTATTTTACTAAAAATGAATACAAAAGTTCTACATTTTTTAAAGTCAGCCTTCTTATTTATTTTTTCAATCTTTGTACTGGTATGTCACACAGGGTGGGAGAGCCAAGTGTTGGAGACTGGATTCCTCACAACATTTTTATGTCCATTGCTGTCTTTAGCATCTGTCCCTAAATCCACGCCACCTTCAAAGATCATCATTTTTGCATATAGATGGCTCATTTTTAGAATTATGCTGGGAGCGGTAAGTGGTTAACTCTGTCTGCATTGAAACGATACCTTATTTTCTCAACAGGATTAAGTAAGCTTTTTATACAGGGGCAACAAAATTTTCAGAATGAGTTTTTCAATTTTTTCACATGTATTTAATGTGTACACATCCAGATTTCTATACCCTTCTAGTAATTGCAGTACTACTAATCTTAAAAGATATCATCATTATATTTTTAATCATAGAAATAGGCATGAGTAATTTTTTTTATGCCTTCTGTCTGGATGAATGTGGAATTTGACAAATTATCACAAATGTAGAGCACCAAAAATTTAGTTTTAAAAGAATGATATTGCAAGACATTTTTTACAAAAATTACTTTCTCTTCCCTTAGGGACTTATAAAAATAAGAGGTGATAAGTGTTGGCATGATTTGACTTGTATGAATTATCACTATGAGGTTTGTATTTAGCATCACAGGAGTCTTAAATTAATTGAACAAAATAAACTATAAGTACCATTATCGGGGAAATAAAATTATTCATACTTGAATATGACATTTTTTTCTATGATAAAAGACCTTCAGGTCTCTAGTGACTTCTGTAATGTTTATCTAAGATACATGGCACCCTTGCTATTTTAAGATTTAAATTATTCCAAGCTTATGAACGTCTACATTGCTACATATTTTTTGTTTCAATCTTAGACTCAACCTGTGCCAAACCCACTGAGCTACTACTTGCACCAGTCACCAGAACCAATCCACAAGTTTGAGGTTCTATCCAATCACTTCGTTGAACTCGTGGCACCTTTCTTGTTGCTGTTGCCGCTACGTAGACCGTGCATGATAGGGGGAGTGATCCAAATTATTTTTCAGGCAAGGGTTATAACTTAAAACTTTAAGTTCATGTATAGCATTCAAATGGTCTGTTAGGGCACAGTGCTGTTAACAGATGTCTATATTATCTTGGCGTTAAAAAAAAAATTGCAGAAATCTATAACAGTATCAAAATGTTTGTTAAGGTGAACAAGTTTAAAATTATTTTAGAACAAAGGGGCATCCTATAGTTAAGAGGTTTTAAGTGTGGTCAGTGTGATAAATTATAAAGGTAGATCTAAGTGTATTGCTACTTACATTATCACTCCCAGAACATGGCTGGCAAATTTATATTTTTAAAATACTCTTGTTTGCATTGCTGAACTCAAACCCTAAAACAAAATTACAATTAGACAAGAACTTCAACAACCTACTGGTGATTACAAAAAATAATAACAAAGTAATTTTTATCCTTAATTTTTTTTTTTAGGTTGTGCTAATCATCAGTGGCAATTTAAGCTTCTTAAACTGGTTGACAATTCTGCCCAGCCTGGCGTGTTTTGATGATGCAAGCCTCTCTTGGTTGTTTTCAATGCCAGTCAAGTCAGCAGTTGGCCAGGTAAACCTACAGAGGAAGAACCAAAACAAGGGGCCTCTAAGTAAGTGCCAAAGTTGCTGTTATGTATTAAAATGTTTGAAAAGAATTTATAATTTTAAATGGTCTATAAAAAATGGAACTAAAGTAATATTTTGAATGAAATAATGTTTATGAAAAAAAACTACACCTTAAATAAAAGGATAATTAATTCATTGCGTAATTATTTTGATGTCTACACATCAATTTTATTAATAACTTACATAGTGGTTAGACAAGTGGTTAGAATTTTGTACGAAATTATGATGTAAATCAAATAAGCTGGTATTTAGCTAATTGTGAACCTGCTATAATAAGATGTAAATCAAATAAATTGGTATTTAGCTAATTGTGAACTTGCTATAATGATTGAGATCAAAGTTTATGTACTGATGTCAAACTGTAGTGTAACTTTTCAAAGATTTGCAGTTTGCAACTGTCGAGAAATCTTCCGAAAACAACTATCACAAATTAAGTTTATTTTATTAGTTATTAACTTTGTGTAACTTTAGTAGGCCCACTGTATGATATTTTAAATTGTATAAAATCAGTGTTTATTGAATTTTTATGTTTATTGATTCCAAATTAAATAAAGACTATTTTTATGTTTTGTGTTCAAGTTCAAATACAGCTATGTTGTAAACAAAAATCGCTTTACAACAAAATTTTAATTGATCTGTTGTTGTATTATCTTCTATGTCAAAAGCCGGTGTAATAAGAAAAGTGTTCAATATCAGCTTCGGACTACTTATTGCCTACCTGAGCATACCAGTTGTGCAAAACCTTCTCTCAACACGCCAGGCCATGAATACGTCGTTTGATCCACTCCGGCTAGTAAACACCTATGGAGCATTTGGCAGGTTTGTGTGAATTAGGCCAGCCATACAATTTGCACATTAAGTTCCGGTACTAATTTAAGGTACCCCTGTTTGATGGCCTAGGTCGCCAAGAGCCTACTCAAGAATCTTCAGATGAAATCTTGTGATCGATTACTGGTAGTTCTTTGTGAAGTTTAAGTTGATTAACCATATTCCAAAGGTGTTGGTTGGCCCTATTCCGTCGGTTGGCCCTACTCAGGCGGTTAGCCCTACTGAGATTGTTGGTCCTACTCAAACGGTTGGTCCTACGTCAATATGGTTAACTCTGTGTTTTGCTTCTTCAGTTTGATGGGAGACCAGCTATGTTGTTTTCTTTATTACCAAGCTACCACAGCAGCAGTATGTTGTAGATGACTATTTCTTTGAACTTTGGCCTGTTTTTTTTTTTATTTTGGTTACATTTGATGGTTTGGATTTTTCATACCCTTTTCCGAGTTGATGTATTCCAAGAAATTTTCTAGTTTTAAATTCTGATAAATCAAAGTGGACACACAATACCACTTCTCTGATAATACTTCTGAGGACTTAACCTGCAATAGAAATACTTTAATTTATTATATTTTGTCACATATTAAATTATCACTTTTCTCTTCTGGTCCTGTCCAGCATTACCAAGAAAAGGACAGAGGTAATCTTCCAAGGAACTAACAGCTCCAATCCTGATTCGCCTGCTGCTGTCTGGGAGGAGTACCAGTTCAATTGCAAACCAGGGGACGTAAGCCGCACACCTTGTGTCATCTCCCCTTATCACTACAGATTAGATTGGCTTATGTGGTTTGCTGCATTTCAAGTGAGTGAACTCATTTCTTTAAAAATTTTGTTTCTCTTTTACCTGTTTCCTCCTTTTTGCCCTATTTTTTTTTTCTTTCACATTTTAAAAACCAAATTTCTGTTGTTTTCGTTAACTAGAACTATAACCACAATCCGTGGCTGGTGCACCTGGCTGCCAAGTTTCTTGTCAATGATGAAAAGACAGAATCATTAATAGCCTACAATCCCTTTCATGGCCGACCTCCTCCAAAGTAAGTTATTTATTAGTGTTTTTTATCAAGCATTCACGTAGCAGGTTTATTAAGATACAATAAGGTATTTTTATTGATCCAAATAAATGGAAATTTGATTTTTTTTCATTCATCGTACCCAGTACAAATTTTTTTCAGTCTTGCTATTCCTTGTTTGAGTTTTTCGTTATTCCTTAAAATTAGTCTATATCAAGACTTCTGTTGAATATTTGTGCTGTATGAATAACTTTTGAGCACCTGAGTATTAAATATTAATGTTGAATTTCTCAATGTTTAAAGTCTTTGTGCAAATTCTTTTAGCAAAATACGGGACTTCTATTCTTAATCCATTTAATAACCATCTTTACCTACACCAAACAGGGCGAATTTGCAAAATGTTTTGTGGCATTCAAAGGAGTAACACAATGCAAAAAATATTACCCACTGAGCTTCAGCTACAGGAATAATTTTTTTTTTAAATTTAATAAATGAATACGTTGATGGTCCATTTGATTGAGATTCTGGGCCAGATCATGTTTTGTATCAGTCAACATCAGAATCTGATTTGTAAATATGAGGGATTAACAATAGCCACACTAAATTTTAGATGAACCTCTTTGATTATTTTGATAACAAAATATGCCGGAGGGTCTAAATTCATTGCTTGATCTAAGCACTCTTGAAAGTTTACATTGAAAGTGTAAAATTAGATTTTTAATAAGCGGATAGATTTGTGTTTGTGTGTGTGCAAAGCGTCATCACTCAAATTGAATTGCTTCTTTTTGTTAACTTAAAACTTAGTGAGTTAATGTAAAGCATTTAGTCTGTTTCATGTAAAAAAATATATATATCTATAATTTTTTACAATTATTTGATCAGGTTTGTGAGAGCTGAACACTACCGGTACGTTTTCACCAAAATCGGCTCCCCTGAAGCTAAAAGTGGACACTGGTGGAAGAGAAAAAGAATAGGTTCCTACCTGCCACCTGTGTCACTTCATGTGCTGTCCTCAACCTTGGCACAGATGGGATGGGCTGTGCCCAAATTCACCAAAGGATAATTATCCTATCACTTATCAACCATAAACATTTGATATGTTTGACTTTGAAGGGATGAAGTTGTTGGCCATGGTATTGTACAATCATGCAAACTGTCTAAGTACAAGGATCTGAAATGTGTTCAAAGACCTCAACAGATTATTTTCTCTTTGCTGTTTTATTTTATGAGGCATCTGTTTGATTAAGGGAAACTTCAAGTAACATTTCTGATTTTGACATTTAGAGGATCCTTCCAATGAAAGGAAAATTAACAGGTGTGGCTGATGGGGAGTCAAGCTTAAAGGCCAGCATTTGTTGTGTGATGGCCATGCTTGTAATGTCATCTAATTTATCATTTTAACAATCAGGCTTTTAAAGTACAGATAAATTGTACTGTGATCATAGCAGGTGAAAGCGCTATACAATAATTGAAATTATCTTGTATTCTGATTGGCATAGAACAGTGTGTGTACACTTGGCTTCCTAATTTATTTGTTTATTATATTTCTCTCCGAAAATCAGTATTCACCTAAGCAAAATTCTGCTTCATTTTTCTGTAGTTTTATAAAAGTTTTAATTAGTTTTAATAGGTTTTAACTTGTTCATTCCTTTACTACAGAATGTGTTATTTTCAATTTGACAACATGCATACATTTAATTGACCCAGGGATGAAATATACTCTTTTAAATTGGTTAGAGGAAGAAATTGTTCAAATAATAGCTGCAGAACAGTCAACTTGTTTTAAAAGTGTCCTTTAAAGAAATTTTAATACCGGTATTAATATCCATTGAGTCTCAGGTCTTGTAACTTTTCATGCATAATTGATGATTGAAATGATCATATAGAACAGTATAAATGGCAACTAATTGATATTTTACCAAAATTATAAGTAGTGTTACTTTTTTTTTTAAAAAATAAAAAAAAAAAAAAAAAAAAACAAATTTAATATTTATTCCACAAGGCAAATGCATCTCCATTTTCCGGACTCGGTTTGGTAATAAATTACGGTGCTGTAGGTACATTGGAAGTTTCTTGATGTCTTTAATAACATTGTTAATAAATGTTAATTGAATAAAAGAAAATTTCTGAAAACAATACTGTTTTGGTTTATGAAATGCATGAAAGAACAAAACTACAAGAATTGTACTCTTGCAAAATAAATGTATCAAAGATATTAGTTTCAGAATTATATTTGCATGGTCACACCTGGACCAATGTAACTGATTGCTCTAAGAAATTAAGGATTATAATACCCATAATAAAGGGCAATATGATTCTTGATGGATCACTGCTTCCTGTTGATACTGATATCATAAATTTATCTAGATTCTGGCAAATGATGCCTCTGTCATTTTCTTTAGAGCAATAAATTGATCTCTTCTTTTTTAGTGGGAGATATTTCTATTAAAAAATTATGGTGGTTACTTTTCTGAGAACTGAAGATGTTGTGATAGGTTTAGCTTAAAGGTTACTGGCTTGAACCAGCGCAACTTAAAAAATTTGTTTTAGAGATTATTTCTTTTAAAGAAAAGTTGATAAGTAGAATGCATTTAGCACACAATTTAAATGAATTTAGTCAAGAATTTAATTTAAAAAAATGTCTCATGCAAATAATATAAATTAGGCCTACATAAAATGTAGTCAGGGAAAATAATACACCATTTAATTTTTTTTTTACTGCACTTGAAAAGAGCGTTGTCACTGTGCCAGTTTATCTGTTTGATATTTGAAGAATGTGATGGGGAGTTGAAATTAGTTAAAGCTTGAATATCTATCTGGAAATGCTAAACACCAAGCGAACGGGGGTGGGGGGGGGGTGGTTTCTCTAGTTAGAGGTTAACTCCACCCCAGAAAATTTTTGATTAATTCAAAATCAAGGATTTCGATCGAACGAGCGTCGTGTAGGACAAGAGAGTTGTTTGATATTTGAAGAATGTGATGGGGAGTTGAAATTAGTTAAAGCTTGAATATCTATCTGGAAATGCTAAACACCAAGCGAACGGGGGTGGGGGGGGGTGGTTTCTCTAGGTAGAGGTTAACTCCACCCCAGAAAATTTTTGATTAATTCAAAATCAAGGATTTCATTTTGCCATAAATCTTAATTGTGTCTTTCTTTCAGATCAAGCGTGGGAACTTTTCAGGAAGTGCGGGGGGGGAGGGGGGAAAGTTGGTCAGGGAATCTATCAGCACGTAAATTATGTATTATGTCACCCAGTGCCTTATTCCTTTCCAGTTGTGGCACGACAAATGGTATTCTTTTTGTCCCATATTAGTTTTTCTTCCGTAGTGTCACAATGATAGGCAAAGGGGAGGGGGAGCAAAAAGCGCCTAATTCTCCCGAGCGAAATCGTGTGTGGGAATGCTAGGAGAGGGGGATTCAAATGTGGCATTTCATGGGGTCTGAGGAAATGTGCCTTTTTTTTTATATTACAAGTTAATGAGTGACTATACTATATAATATATAAATGTTATAGAATTGTTAAATTTCTTCCTTAATATTTTACGTTACAAAAATAAGCAACACTTTATTATGTTGTTGTACAGTTTTCTTAGTAATTTAGTTTGTTTAAATTATAAGCCCATTTTTTTCTCCAATGGCTACTATCGACAGTATCGTAGTAGGTGCGGGACTTAGTCGAACAATAATAAAGTCGAACAATAATAATTCGTAGGGGTATATATTATAGAATAAAAGAATATGTTGGTTTAAGTTATATCTGAATAGTCTGAACATAATTTACATTCGTCAAAATGTCTTTGAGTAATTAGGATCTTAAAGGCTCATTCTCATATTATTGATAAAAGATAACGGTGTCGTATTTAATTTTGTTTACTGGTTGGTTGTTAGTGGAACCTTCCTAAAGAAGAAGATAAATGTCATGTGACTTCTATTTTTAAAACCTTATGTAACTGTGTAATCAATTTTTGATTTGATAAGATTTAATGATTTATCATTCACAACATTTGGGAAAACACTTGTGTAAGACCAATTGTTATTTTAATTCAACTTTCTATTTTGCTGAACTGTGAACTGTTGTACAATCAGCTGAATTGCACAGTCATGGTGCCTGACTGTTCTCTCACATGACTGTATTTCTTGTATGACAATTGTTGACATACTATTTTTAGTCTTCTCAATTCCCCAGTCCCCAAGTTAGGTAATTTGGATAAATCAGGTTCGAGTCGAATCAGAATCATAAGACCTAAAGGTAGTCTACATCCGGAAACTTTTATCTGTAACCAGAAAGGAGCGGTTACGTAAATCTTTGTTTTCAACTGTGTCAACATATATGATATTATTCGCTGTTTGTTGAACAGACAGTGACATTCGAGTGTACTGTAAAAGACAAAGAATAGAAGTTAAATAATTAAAATGGATCGTTTACCATCAGAGGTAAGTTTTTGTACAGATTTGTCTATATTTGTAGGTCTAAATACTCAAAGTAAAGTAAATTACTTAAACTGAACAACTCAAAGCCAGTTTTATTAAACAGGCTCATGAGAATCAGAAAAAAGTCTAGAGAAATATTTTTTTTTAATATTTATTATTTAGTTAGGTAAAAAAATTAATTAAGTTAAAGAAAGAAATCGAATCCTACTTAAAAAACTTATGACAGCATAGTCACTATGTCACTGTGTGTTTTAACTGCTTGTGGGATTATTTTAATTTAGCGTTTTATTTTTTAATGATGAAAGACTGGTTGAACTTAAATAATAAATAACATAGTTTTTAACTTATGACTTATGGTGGATATAATATTGAGTTAATAAATAATGTTTATAAATATAATAAAGGATCTAATGTTAACCAATACATGCTTTAAGTTTGAGACTAAGAGTACTAAGACTAATTTAATATTTTTTTTAAATTTAATTATTTTTTTAAATAAACTACATCACATGTCTTTGGGGAGGGGGTTGGGGTGAGAGGAGCACACACTTTTGAGTATCTGTGATAAGTGTCTAATTTGTGTTACAAATTTTTGTTGTCGGGGGGGTGGTTTAAAAATAAATAGCATGGACATGGATGGTCCCACAGATCAAAAGCATATCATGCTCTCTATATAACTCTTCAGCCTTCAGGATCAAAGTTAACCCTAACAAATTATATCACTGGTTTTACCATGCTTTTAAAAATTCAGTTTGTACTTTCACTAACAACTGAAAAATATTTATGTTTCAGCTGATCAGCCATATAATGCGTTTCCTCAGCTTTTCGGATAGAAAAGAAGCTTCTTTAGTTTGCACAACTTGGTACCATGCTTCTCTTCATCCATATCTACAAAAGAATGTAATTGTTAAATGCAAACCACAGGAGAAAGGTACTCTGCCCGCTGGCCTACTTAGACGCAGGCTGACACATATTGAGTTTGGAGATGGAGGTACCCAGACACTTTCTGAGGAGAATCTTGTATCTCTGTTGAAGGAGTGCCCAAGTTTAGTGGAATTAGACCTCTCCCGTTGCAACCATCTCTTTCTATCGGGACGCCTCTTGGACAGAGACAGTGACAGAATCATGTTGCGTAAGTCACTGGCCAATCTCCGAGAGCTGAAACTCGACTGTTTGCGCCACATGACAGATATAACTTTCTTGAGACTTGTCTCAGTCACCGAAAATCTGCAGAAAATCTCTCTGGCCTCCACCAACATGATTTTCGGGAACCTTCTCTGCAGTGTCAACCAGAGCAGCCCGGTTATGTTTCAGTTCTCAACATTCTTGAAATTTGTCACAGACAATGTAGCAAAGCTGAAAAGCATTGATCTTAGCTACACCGCTGTGCACAATGATGCCCTGAATGCCTTGGCCAGTATTGAAGGGTTGAGTCTGGAGGAGATAAGTCTCAGAAGCTGCATGGAACTATCTGACAAAGGAATAAAAATGCTGGTTTCCAAACAAAGATCCTTGAAGGTTTTAAACATCAGTGAATGTAAAGAACTTGGAAATAGCAAAGCCTTTTTCAGCACCCTGGCTAACAACCTCCCGTATCTGCAAACCCTCCTCATGAGGAAATGTGTAAAGATGGGTCAGTGTGATATTGAATCCCTGGCTGACTTCAAATCATTAAGCACCATTGATCTTGGTGAGGTTCTCAATCTGTTTGACAAAGACTTAATTAAAGGCATGTGCAGCAAAGGCCCACAACTGTTTGGTCTGTTTCTACCCTATTGCCCGGATATACACGATGAGTTCATTTTCCAGTTGTGCAAGAGCAACTACCTGCTAACACACCTGGATCTAAGCTCATGCCTACAACTAACCGACAGTGCGCTGCATGCCATCACCAGGTCGTTAACCTTGCTTCGTACACTTCGACTTCCATACTGCAGAGAAATATCTGATCTTGGCATCCTGGGATACATGCCAGAGAATGGTGTAGTTCCAAGACATACATTTGACCATGATCATGATGGTTGCCCTTGCACCAGGGAGAGAGAGAGCAAAATTTTCAGAAAACCAAAAGGCCTGATTAAGGAACACATATCTTGTGTATCAAAGGCTCAAGATAGCTTAGCTAAAGGCGGAGAACTGTATATGCTGTCCAATTTAGAATATCTGGAAACCCTTGATCTTTCTTCATGCACAAGAATAACAGATTTGGGCTTATCTGAGGCAGTGAGGTTTAGAGATCTTCGAAGCCTCTCCCTCAATGGGCTTTCAAAGATTGATGACAGAGCCATTGCCATCATAGCTCATCAAAATCCTAACCTTGAAGAGGTGAATTTGCGAGCCACTAAGATTACTGATCTCTCTGTGGGGCAGCTGATACGGCAGTGCCCTTGCCTCCGTGTCATGGATTTGTCCCAGTGTGAGGGTCTGAGTGATGTTTGTCTGGAGACCATCGCATACAAAGGCAAGCGACTCCGCCAGTTGGATGTATCATATACCAACTTGTCTGTGCAGGCAGTGTCCATGTTAGAGTCAAGAGTCCCATACCTTAAAGTTGTGTCTAGACCACACCTCTATTAAATAAGCCATTGTTTGGTTGTAAACAGTTCATTGAGATGCAAGTGTAAATAACTTTGCTTTACTGAATAATGTGGGTAAATTTTTTCTTTGATAAATCAAGTTCATTTCAAAATTTAACCCATCATAAACCTGTAATCCATATATACTGTCCACCACATTTAATACAAGTTTTTATTTTTAGTATCAAAATTCTTTAAGATAATTTTACATTATAAAATTTTAGTTTACTATTACATTTGACATTTATTATCTGATAATTCTCTCATTTAATATGTTTCATTTGTTCTGGGCATAAAAACATTTTTCATATACTATATACTGGTACATATGTGTAAATTATTTTTTTATTCTTTATAATTTAAGCAATAGTAATTTTAGCCATTTTAGAAAGATGGCTCAATACTTTATCCAGATAACATATTTGTCTGGTACAACACTGGTATCACTGTTTATATTTTATGCACTATTATTTAATTTGTTTTATATTTTAGACATCAACTTTGATTAATTCTTATTCATGGTCTTAATGTTATATATTTTTTTCATTATAAAAATGGGAATTGTGAATTGTTAGGATTTTTTTTTTTTTTTTTTTTTTTTTTTTGGGGGGGGGGGGGGGTGTTCATAGCAACCATATTTAGGTCTTGACCCCATAAAATATTTATGCCATTCTGTCCCCATTTTGTACCAAAAATTGGGATAGTAACAGTTTTTAGTGATGCAAAGCATATGAGTCTTATTTTATGTTGGCTTTCTTATGCACTTACACTTAATCTTTTTCCTTATGTTGGTTGATTTTCTTTTTATACTTTAATTTTAAGAACACTTTTTTTTATTTCTCAATTCAAGAGAAAAATTTGAGTTATTTATGTATTAATTTGATTTATATGTTAAATAGTTTTTTTTTAAATTACCTTTTAAAAAAATTCATTAAAATGTATCAACAATTCTTGTTGAGAACTATTGGGTTGAAAAAATATTTTTTAAAAATCTTAAATCCATGTAATAGTTGATACCAATCAATCAAACATGTATCTAAAGGATTATGTATGATCGAACTTAGAGGCCATAAATATTTTTTTGTAATTACCCTTGCTTTTACTTTTGTTATTTGCTTTTAAAATGGGTTTTTTGACATCTGGAAATCTTTGACATGCTTGTGGCATTATTTTAAAAAAAATAAAGACATCTGTTCATTCTTGTAAATTTATATATATTGTAAATGTGTATTTATGGGCAGAATAGGAAATCAAGCTCACTCAAGTTATTGGGACAGAGTTAAGCAATGTGGGGTTATTATGACTAATATGACTGACTTATCTTTCCTATGCCATAGGAAGATGTAACATAACATCAAATAGTTTGAGGTAGCTTTGACTTTTGCTAGCCTGCTACATTTATGAATTTATAAATGACGTTTTAATCATCTCACTGTTCTCACAGTTTATTAAAATATAATTCCTTTCTTTCATCTGGGGACACAATATTGCACAAAGCGTGCATTTTCTTTAAAAATGTTTGTGTATTGGATCTATTTATGTTAATTATAAAGTTATTTGACATTTATTGTATACATTTAATAATCTATTAATCAAGATTGTTTTAATTTTCTCATTATTTTCAATTTTTTAAAATATATCTTATTTATATAAATATGTATCAAATGTATTTGACAAAATTTGTATTTCTTAGCATACTTTTTTAATAACATGTCTTTAAGTAAAGTGGCATCGACCAGCTAAATTTCTCTAATTAGGTTTCATTCAAACTTAATAAATAGAAGAAAAAAACAAAGAACAAATATTTACTTTTTTTTTTAAAGACAACTTGTTTTGGACAGTTGTTTAAAAAAAAAAAATGTAGTGGACTGTGGTAATTATGTTTTGAAAAACAGTTGTATTTTTAAAACCAAAGTTAACTTGGCTATAATTGTATTTTTTTAATTTATTGAAAATTAGACTGTGTGCATATTAGTAGGCATTTTTAAATTGGGAAACAATTAAAATTAATAATTTTACAGTTATATTCAAAACTGGTTCAATGTACCTTATGATACTAGTAATAAAGATAATTTTCAAAAGTTTACCATCTAATGGTTCTGGTAAAAGTAATGAAGATCACATTTTAACCAGGTCTGTTTATTCCTTTTATTCCTTTAATGATGTCTTTTGAAGCACACCCATGTTAGTTTTTATATAGTCTGGAATATTTAAATATAGTTACACATAATCGGGATATTTGTATTCACAGTCTTGCTTGTCCTGTATACAAGTTCATGCTGGCATTCAGTCTGACTATACACTGGGCTTCACTTAACACTTCATTTTGTGTTTTACAAGTTTTTTTTCACTGATGTCATTCCAATTGTGTTGACCAGAGGTCTTCATATTAAAAAATAGAAAGACACAGCAAAATGAATCATCTTAATGACCAGGGCTTAACAGTAAAAAAAAAAAAAGTAAGATGTCAATTTTAGTGTCCCAATTTTATTGTGACTGGTAGACAGCTATACTTAGCCATCTTGGCAGTGGCTTGATGTAATCTCTTCATTAAAGCCATAAGTTGTATTGGAGCTATAGAAACTGTGCCATTTAAGGAAGCACTTGTAGTTGAGCATTGTAAAAGTAAAAGATGTCTTTTTAAAATGTAGTATTTTATATAGTGCTCAAAAAGTTTTCAAATATTTGTAAAAAAAAAGGGTACAAATATAAATATTTTGTTGAACCCCACTCTTTAAATCTAATGCATGTTTAATTGTGTACATTTTTATAAATCTCGAAACCCTTCAAGTTCTTGGTTCGAGACTTTGACAACAAGCAGACTTTTTCCAGTCCCTCTATTTGTAAAAGTTTGTATTTTCCTCTGAGAGATATCAAAATGATGCAAAGATTCTCTTAGTAAATCGAGTCGTTTAAAGCTTCTGGGGATTTTTCTTATTCTGCATCTTGTAGCCAATTACTCAAGGACAGCAATCCAACCTTTCCACCAATGTGTTCCTGTTATGTTAATGCTATTTGTACATTCCCAAGGCTCAGTTATCTCTTTCACTTGTAATGTCAGGAAAACCACACATTAAAAGTGACCTGATGTTTATTCTTTTTTATATTTTGCAGTTGTCAACAGAGGACTCTGAATTTTATTCTCTTTGGGGAATAGTTAATTTAAAGTTGTCCAGTGGCTTTACATGGCTGATTGATGTAGAAAATTAAGGACAAAATTTAACAGTACATTGTAATTCATTCAACTAGCTACCAAACAGCTTGTGAGAGTATCAGCTCATTGTCTACAAAATCTGTGATGTTTTATTTCGTTTTTTTTATAAGTGCAATGTTTTCTTACTGTGAACTGTGATCATTCATTCAAATTTATGTGATTGTAATCAACTATACAATAATACAGTTATTAGTTTTTATTTTAAAAGTGGTGTTTTTAGCTTGTTTATGGTGTGTGTGGTGTTAGGAATGCCATTTACTAAAATTCACCTTCTTCTTCTTCTATATCTTAAGGGCCCACGATCAATTTATTGATCATTTTGGCTCCTCACGTTGTGGACCAGATGATTTTAAATTTTATTATATTTTATTAAAATATAAGTCTTCAGATGTCAAACAGATTGAACTTAACTATTTCAATTTTGGTTTGTCAACAAAATATGATTTATTGACCATTTAAACAAAAATCCATGAAAACTATACATCAAATATACAAATATTAATACTGTAAATCACACAACATCAACAAAAAAAAATAACTGTTACATATTTACACCTATTTCATATTGTCAAAACAAGAAAAAACATTGTCCCTTAAATGGATTGAATAATTTAACTTAAATTTATTCAGTTCACGTTCCTGTATGGGTATGTTAAAGAAATTCAAGCACTACATCAGCCCTTACATTACATCCCCCTCCCCCCCCCCCCAACCTTGACCCCACCTATCATCATGTGCTTGTCATTTTGAGTTGTGACCAGATGCCTGGTCAGGCCAATGCAAGTTTTCGAATACCCGATACTCCCTTAAATTAAATATATGGAGACCATACTGCCTTGGTGGAGTGATGAAGAATAGAATAGGACAGAAATCTGCCCACTGCTGCAATTCAATAAAACAAATTAAAGTGACTGCCGAATTTGTAGGACATCACATTATCATTTCTGTTCCTTCCCTTGACACAGTTTAAATATTTACCAATGGAAGTACTGTATATTTTGATGAGTTAAGAAGGCATGAGCTTCAGTTTTATGAATGTGCGCCGGAGGTAACCTTCTGGTTGTTGTCCTCGTAGAGATTAATGCTGGATACTTGGAAATTTGACCCACTGTCATCTATGCTGATGATTGTTAATGGTCGAAAATCTTCTGCTTTAGATGCCCTCACCAAGCTTAACCTGCCGTTTCTGTTAAAGTACAAAAATTTATTTTTTACATTCCTACGCTTGGAACATTATCAAAAAAATTGTTTTAGCTATAAGAGTTCCGAGTTCAGTCACGTGTCATATGGCGCTGTAACACCATAGTGACCATTGACCTACTTTGACAATTTTGTAACACAGCATATGAGCAGTTTTAATAAATAGATGTGGGTGTCCGTATTAAGTGTTAAGGTTAACGCAGGGTTTTTCAACCTTTTCTTTATTCTGCTACTCTACGAACTGTTTTGACTAAGTCTTGCACCCCTTCAAAAGTAAGGATGCATTTTAAAATTGAATTCATGTATATATATATATATATATATATATATATATATATATATATATATATAGTAATCTATTTTCCTTACACCACATATTGAGTAACTCTGTAATGCACCATATAAAGCTCCACGTGTGAAAGAAAAAAGAAAAAATCAAACATAATTTTTTCTACCTTTTCTTTATTCTGCTACTCTACGAACTGTTTTGTCTAAGTCTTGCACCCCTTCAAAAGTAAGGATGCATTTTAAAATTGAATTCATGTATATATATATATATATATATATATATATATATATATATATATATAGTAATCAATTTTCCTTACACCCCATATTGAGTAACCCTGTAATGCACCATATAAAGGTCCACTTGTGAAAGCAAAAAGAAAAAATCAAACATAATCTGAGAAATTCACTTTGAAGTTTCAGTAACTGTTCTAACATAAACAATTTAAGCAGCTTAAAATTGCAAAGCATTTCTTAAAAATTGTCCAAATTAGACTTACTGATCTACTTCAAAATACTTGATATTTGATACATACTGAATAGATGGCAGACCGACTGATCTATAATGTTGCCAGCCTTCGAGGAATGTGGCCGACAGCATGAACTCCTTGTTGTAGTTTTTTATCACCCTCATCATGTAAGGATCGAGGCGACACCTTTCGTGACACAATGAGACACAAATACAAATAACGCATTATATAGTGACATACAATGAGACTCCATTACAACCATGCAGCGCACATGGTGTGAGACAAAGAGACCCACTTACAACAAAACATATGAGACATAATGACAGCAATGTCAGATAAGATGAGACACAAGTACAACACTACCTGTGGTGTGACACAAAGAGACACACAACAAACATATGAGACATAATGACAGCAATGTCAAATAAGATGAGACACAAATACAACACCACCTATGGTGTGACACAATGAGACAAACATATGAGACAATGACAGCAATGTCAAATAAGATGAGACAAAAATACAATACCACCTACGGTGTGACACAATCACAAGAACACAAGCATACGGTGTGAAAAAATGAAACACAGTTACAACAATGCAATAACCAGGTAATAATGTACTGAAAAAAAGTTTGCTTAAATAAAAAAATGTAAAATTAAATCATTTTGGTAAACCTAGTTACTTTGAATGGAAATGAACATTACACCACATTGACTTAAGGATTGACTTAAGGATTGACTTAAGGATTGACTTAAGGATTGACTTAAGGAGAAAATTAGGATTCGTAGGAGTGAAGTATAAAAACGTATTCATATGTTAATTGTATGACACACCTGTGTAGAATCTTTCTTTCTCCCATGGGATTGTGGGTTAGGTACCCGAGGGCTATTGCAGCATTTCCGCTGACCTGGATTGTTTTTGAGAGAAGCAGGTCACACAAAAAGTCCACTCCATTGATGGCTACAATAGCTGCAGGCACTCCTGTCAATGAGAATACTATTATATTTTAAATCGACAAAATGTCAATGGTTGTTAAATGATTTTAAAAATATTTAAATGTTTGCTAATCTCAAAGATAAAACATATTAGTTGCAATATGTTTTTTTTCCAAAGATGAAGCAGTACCAAAAAAAAGCGTATCACTGAAACTACTGAAAAGACCTATGATATCATCAGTCTGTCTAAAAACTTAACTTTAAATGATTTTTTGAGAACAGGATTAAAGCATGGCCTAGTTTCCTGCATAAATGTAATTAGAAGAGGATTTGACTGGAAATAAATAACTAAAGAAGACTTTCAGACAAAAACTCTACCTTGTTTTAACCAAATGAAGTTTCTGTGCAAGCTTATAGTTAATTTTTTCCAATGACTTTATTGACTTATTGAGTCAACAAATTTTGGCCCAATTTTGACCCCAACCAGGTTAAACATGAGACTAAAGAAAACTCTTCATTACAATCTTCACCCAGCTTACCTGCTGTAATGAAGACCTGAACTGACCTGCTCTGGTGTGTCCAAGGCTGGCCACGTGGTCCGCAGCAAGTGCCAGAATAGTGTCATTCTGCGAGTCCTGAAGTAAGTCAATCAATAGTTTGATGCCTACTGCTGAGGACTTGGCTTGTTCTTCATCAGGAATAATTCTGGCCAGGATGACAACCTAGAAAAAGACAAATCAGGGATGGGTAATGAAATTGAATAATAATATTCATATTGCTTTTAGTGCAAGATATATTTTATCAAAATAAAACAACAAAAAAAGGACAGTGTTAGCCACAGATCGAATCATTTTCTTGGTAACAATTTTACATATAGCTTGATTTGTCCTTCCCCCACCCCCCTTGCCAACTGGCCTCACTAAATAAGCTAAAAGACGATCTTTGCAATAATCCAGGAATTTATCCAAAAGTATTCAATTTTGTTTAAACCATCAAATCAACCTCAGTTTTAAAAAAAAAGATTCAATCCTGACCTGAAAAGCTGAGACGCATCGGTAATATTCATTGTCCGATTGCAGAAAGGGGACAAAACAGTTGAAGCGAACACCTCCTTGCTGTGCTATCTCCCTTTGCTGGCCCATGTTGTTGAAAGCAAATGCAACAAGAGCTGATCCTGCAAGGAGTCTTACGAGTGGCTGGCTAGAGTAGAGCATTCGAAGAATCCTGACATAGCTGAAGTCAGAATTGCGAAATATTTCTCCCAGGATTGCCTTATTTCCTGGAACAAGACAAATCAAAGAACGGTTGTGGAATAAGGATTTCCGGAGTTTACATTCTACATTACATAATGACAAAATATAACAAAAAGACCCACTATATTTTATTATAAGCTTTAATCTGTGTTAACATTCCAAAAGACAAATGTAAACTTGGATTAAAGATTTTAAGGATGTTCTTACACTTAAAATAACTATTGAGATGAATTCAAATGTTACCATAATGCCGAGTCCTTTTAAAAGATGTCAGCTATAAATATAGTATAATGAAATTTACCCATGGACACAGATCCTAATGTGTATGCTGCCTCCACCTGTACCATTTCATTAGATGAGTGGACCATAAGGGCTACCAGGAACTTGATCCCTTGTGCCTGGGATATGGAAATTTGATTTTCTCTATGAGGAACACAGGCTACACCTACACACAGATGCCTTGTGGGTGGAATATAAAACTTTTTGTTAATTTTTGGTTAAAAGATCAAAGCACAAGCAATGTAAGCAATTAGTTGTTTCTGTAATTGTCCCATTTTAAAGCAAAAATACAGTAAAAATCATCATATTTTCAAAGAATAATTAAAAAGTAAAGATAACACTGAATATTACATGTTAATTGAACTTCCTCACTAAGACTTTAAAATTCGTTATTTGAATACCCTGGACATATTTCAAGACTTTATAATAGAAATTTAGAAAAAAAATAACCCCAAGTAATGAGCATTCAAGATGGAAAGCTAAATGCTGTTACCTCAAACATAATCAATGCTAATATTTGGTTGTCACATTATCACAATTAATCTATGTTAATGTAAAATGAGACTGTTGCAAATCACAGTCTAGGGCAGAGTTTATCAGCTTTCTTTTAAAACTGGTGCCTCTTTTTATATAAATAGACTGCTCTTTTCATAGTTTTTGTGCCCCCACCCATAAACAAAAATTTGCTGCGAGTATAGGCTGGCCAAGGGGTGAGGAAACGCCATTTTCAGTACAATAAAATTGAATAAATTAATTATTTTTTACCTTTGAAAAAAATTGAGTCTGTTTTCTATATATGTGGGTATGTGTTGATGCTCTTGTCTATATATGTGGGTATGTGTTGAGTCTGGTCTCTATATATGTGGGTATGTGTTGAGTATGTTCTATATATATTGGTTATGTGTTGAGTGTAAGCGAGTAGGTTTAAGTGATTTACTTTTACAAATCTAACCTTATGAAAATTCCACTTTTCATCGTGGCAAAAAATATGTCAAAATACTAAATTTTAAAAATGCATAACTTTTGTACTAAATAAGTTATATGAACAATTTTAATATCCACTGCTATAGGACTATTTTGAGTAATCAGTTTAAGGTACCTAGTTTTATTATGAAAACTTTAAAATATTAAAGAACTTGCAAATCAACAAAATTTTAAATTCATCAACTGTACATACACTCAGAGAAATTATTAAAAACAACTAACTCAAAACATATTACCATAAAATATGACACTGCCTACTGTATATACTCGCATATAGGTGGCACCAATAGTTTGGGGACTTGCAATGCCATTTTTAAAAAACTAAATATAACTAATATTCGTTGAACAGATGTAACGAAAAGGTTTCCTTAGCAACATTAAAACTGAAAAGTGATCATCATGAACTAACTACGTGATCTTAAGTAATTCTTGATGGAAAGAAAATAAATAAATGTGTTGCTTTTATTTACCTTATAGTCCTAATGACACTGAGTACAATGAACTCATGTTGAGATTTCATCAGACGGACAAGTGAAGGGATCCCATTAGCTTTTCCAATCTTTGACTGCTGATTGATGGGGCCTTGTGCCAGGACCCCAAGGCCCTCAGATCCAATAAAATTTATGCTTTCAGAGGCAGAATTTAAAAACTCTATAAGCATCGGCACATCGATCCATTTGGCCATTTTTCTCTTCTCATCAATGTTCTCTCCTGCTAATGACCACAAGGCTGTAGCTGTCTTCTCAAGCAAGGCTTCAATTCTGTGGATACAAATATATCATCAATGTTCTCTCCCTAGGGTTCTTAAGGCGAAATCTAAAGATTGGCAACTCCTGTGTGAAAGAAAGAGCATATAAAGCCTTTATCCGTCCGATTTTAGATTATGCATCTTCAGTCTGGGACCCATTTACCCAGAAGAGCATTGACAGGTTGGAGGCGGTCCAGCAACGAGCAGCACGCTTTGTCCTAAACCGCTACAGGAATACCTCTAGTGTTGGCAGCATGCTAGAAACACTAGGCTGGTCACCATTGGAGAAACGACGACGACAATCCAGGCTCTCGATGATGTACAAGATAAATAATGGGCTGGTCCACTGTTCCAGTATTAAACAGAAACTCGTCCCTGCAGCATGCTAGAAACACTAGGCTGGTCACCATTGGAGAAACGACGACGACAATCCAGGCTCTCGATGATGTACAAGATAAATAATGGGCTGGTCCACTGTTCCAGTATTAAACAGAAACTCGTCCCTCTCCCCCATAGACAGCGACGAGGCCATGACAAGCAATTCAGGCTCATACCAGCAAGAAGCCAGTATAGGAGCTGCTCGTTCCTACCCAAGACAATCAGGGACTGGAACAATCTTTCAAAAGGAACGGTTGAGGCGACAACACTAGACACATTTGTGTCTATTGCCTCAAGCCTTCAAACCCCTAGTGCATGATTTCCTCATCACCACCAGTAACAGAAACATTGCAAATCCCATCTACATGCATAGGAGCCAAAATGATCAATAAATTGATCGTGGGCCCTTAAGAAATAGAAGAAGAAGAATTATCATAAGGCTGTGTTTATTTTGTCAGGCAAGGCTTCAACTCTGTTGATATAAACATGTCATCAATTCCAAACTCATAAAGGAAATTTTAATGGAGAAGTGAAATAAGAGCAAGTTTAGTGGGTATAAGAACTGACAAAACTGTTACAGATAATTCTGCTGTATGAAACAAGGTGTAACCTTGGAGGAAAACTTTCAAAAATGAAATAAAAAATTTTTTAGTATAAAATGAAATAGTTATTCCCTAATCGGTATGTTTTAATGAAACAGATACTTTTAACAAATAAATATTATTTAAAGAGAAATAATTTGCTTTTTCAAATTATTTTGATTAATTTATTGAATTATACAGAAGTGGTGTTACTTCAAAGTCCTTAGGTATAAAGATAGTTCCATTATTTTAAAATAAGCTATATTCCTTGAGATTGTTATAAGCTATGATTGATTTTTTTAAACATCTAAGGATGCTTTTTTTTCCATCTTATGAGTTAGAAATCATTTTCAAACAAGAAAAGTATCAATATAGATTATGTTTTAATTTAACAATGTACAATAACTTTTATTATTTTGATATAAATATAAAATACAAATTGTAAAAACAATCCTAACATTTTTATTCTGAATGCTTAATTGTAACTCTCAATGATTTTAATATATGTTTCACCTTAATATATAAGAGTTTTAATTGTGATGTCTGTCATAGTGCAAGTTAGTAAATCAAACACTTGAAACTTGGGAAAATACTGTATATTAAAAGAGTGTCTCACCTGGTCTTTTTTAACATTTGCATAAGAAGCTCTACAACACCTTGGCTTTTCAAACTCTGCTGACATAGTTCGTTCCCTTCAGCGATTCTGTGTACGGCTTCAACTGCACTAACCTAAGCATATTTGTTTGAAATAAGAGGAAAGATGATTAGTGTTTTAGTTATATTTGAATTTTTTTTTGAATTTTCAAACCAGGCATCTTCAGTTTATGTTGTATCTTTAATTAATTTTTCATTGAAGACAAAGTATTTTTTCCTCGGTAAGAAGCAGGGTTTAGCCTCCCAGAGTTTGGTAAGTAGGCCTTTTGTCAGTTTGCAATACAGCAACTTTTGCTTCTACTGTGGTTCCATAACCAACCTGCTTATTTAGTGAATGTATGTCTTTAATTCTTTAAATCATCAACAGGGTTTTAAAAAAGTGTACCAGATATTTAAAAGTATATATTTCATCAAACCTCCATAATTTTAAATGCAAAAGGACAGTTTTAATTTTTATCTTAAAACATTTTATATTGGTAATAGTTTAGTTATAACAGTGGTTCTCAACCTTCCGAATGTCATGACCCTTTAATACAGTTCCTTATGTTGTGGTGACCTCCCAACAATAAAATTATTTTCGTTACTACTTCATAAATATGTGTTTTTCAATGGTCTTAGGGCAGCGTTACCCAAACGGTGGTTCATGGACCGGCACCGGTCTGCAAGCCTTACGTTATCGGTCCAGAGAGGATGAATATTGATGTTTAAATAGAAAGAAAATGTAATGGATAAATCTGGCACCGGTCCCTGGTGCAGTTTCGAAACTTGTCCACCGGTCCGTGAAACTTTAAAGTTTGGGAAACACTGTCTTAGGGGACCCCTGTGTAAGGGCGTTCGACCTCCAAAGGGATCCCAACACACAGGTTGAGAACCTCTGAGTTATAAAAACTAATGAAATAACTTATTCATATGACCATTATTTTCAATATTTTCAAGTTAACTAACATCTTTAAGAATAGTGGAGTAAGCGTAAAATATTTATATTATTTATTTATAGGCCTACACCTAAAGCATTGAAATACCTGAATTTCCCTAGACCTCAAGTGTGTCTTCATAACATTAACAATTTGTTGTGCAATGCCTTCCATCACCAACGTGGACTGGTTAGACTCATCTCCTTCAGCAATGTTAGCAACTGCATTAATGAGGGCCAGCAATAAGCCTGCGTTTTTCTGCTCAAACAAGCTGACCATAGCAGCAATGAATCCCTGAACACTGCCCACAGTGTTACGAAGCTTGGACGAGCAGTTGGCAACATTACCAATGGCCTGGACTGCTGGAACTAAAACGTCAGGGTCATTTATAGAGTGTAAAACCTGAAAATATAAATATGGCTTCAGTCATATTTATTTGTTTTAGTGTTATTTTCTTTGATACAAAAAAATCAGTGCAGTTAACAACTTAATCTATTAAAAAATTTTTTTTAAAATTACTATCAACATATATTATAATTTGTGAATGCTACTTCATATTAAAATAAGTTTTTTATGAATAATGACACTGTTGTCCATGTCATCAGAAGTGTTTTTTACTCAATTGAACATTTAAATGACATATATTTTTGGCTGCCAAATAATAATAGGATAGCTTCATAACATAATGAGAGTTCTTCTTACTCAATAAAATTGTCTTAAAGTTTACTTTAAAAACGTGTTGATTCTCTTTATAGAAAATGCATTTGAAAAAAATGAATTTCGAATAAAATTAATTTAATGGAAATAAGTTTCAGAAGTGAAACTTAGAATGTTTGCTTTCATGGTTACATTGCGACAGTGGTGTATCTAGGGTTAGTGCTGCCTGGAAAGCTTGGGGGAGGGAAATTTTCCCCACCCAGCTGCCCCCCCCCTAAAAAAAACCCCACAATGCTACCCCTCCATATATAGGAAAGAAATGCCACCGGGGCAGACCTCCCCCTCAACACCTCACTTCCTCTGCCACTGGATTGGGACAATTTTACCTTGAGTAGATTAGGAAGAACCTGATTGTGAACCAAAAGCTCTGAAATGTCCGCTTGTTTGGCCAGGTCTCTAATGACTTCTGATGATATTTGAACTGCTTGCGGACTAGCTGACCTAAGAAGATGAATAAAAGCTGGGATTCCTCCAGATGAAACTAGTTGATCCTGATTGTTGATGGATGAATAGATCAATTTATATATTAATATTAGTAGAGCAAAAATCAAAAACTTTTATGTTTCAAAGATCTCAGTGAAGTCAATGTATTGTAGATCTATGTTAAGAACTGGAATATTTCTAATTATTAGTTGTTTTGTGTTGTCTGCTGAAGATAGCATCTTTCAGAAATGTCCTTTTAATTGTCCTGTATTTTCATTTCAAGCCTAAATATATCTATTTCCACTATTTCCTTCTTGTTCAATATAACTTACTACATGTTTTTAGAACAAAAACAAAGTTGTATGTTTATTTAACCTGAACTTCTTGTTTCTCTAGAACATTTAGCAGAGCCTTCACAGCTGGGATTTTGGCATCATCCTCTATGGTATTCTTGACCAGTTTGACCACTGCAGGGACACCGCCATTGTCATAGAACGTTTGCCAGCTGGGGCTAATGACACTGTAAAATAAATTGTTTCGCTTATGCAACAAACAAAGATTCTGCCAAAATACATGAAAATAATGAAAGAATTTCAAAGGATTCTGATGGCATTTAACAAGCTAACTCTATGTGGCCAGATAACACATTACAATTGTTCTGAATGGTTAACCTCATTCCCAAATCATCTGTCCTTTCTGTCAGGGTGAAGAGGCATTGCCCCGCAGATACGACCTCTTCCTCTGTATCAGACAGCAACATTTTCAGCAAGTTCTTCCAAACAGGCAGATCTGCCAGGCTCAAAGACTCCAAATATCTCAGAATTGAAATATAACCCTTGAGAGCACATATCTCCACAGCTCCTAAATTCTGTGTATTGATAACATTGACCTGAAAGGATCCATTAATATAATTGTGTGAACTATTTTCGTTAAAATTTTGCTTCACAAACATTTTTTTGGCAGGCTCAAAGACTCCAAATATCTCAGAATTGAAATATAACCCTTGAGAGCACATATCTCCACAGCTCCTAAATTCTGTGTATTGATAACATTGACCTGAAAGGATCCATTAATATAATTGTGTGAACTATTTTCGTTAAAATTTTGCTTCACAAACATTTTTTTGGCATAAGGATATGATTTTTAATATCCTTACAGCCCATTTTAATGATTTTCTTTTGTGAAATAAGAAAAGCACTGCAAAAAAAACACAAAAAAAACACAATGATACATCTACCACAATCCTAGTCAAGAAATGACTAGGAAAATGTATTTTCTAATTTAAAAAAATTACTATGACACGTTAATTCTTAAAAATAATGTAATTTTAATATTCAAAATGATAAAAACCCTTCTCTATTCTAAAGTTATATTAATAACAATGTAACCATCATATTTAAAAATACTTTTCATTTTAAAAAGGTTTCATTGAATGAATTAATTTTATCTGGCTGCCTACTACTTAAAGGACAATTTCTTTCATAATTGTTTTTTCCCATATGTGAATAGTTTTTTTAAAATGAAGGAAGTCTTGAAACATGAATGCTTTATTATATGTTTGATTCATTTACATATTATGTAATCATTCTCAAAAGTATTATACCATTCCAGATTCATTGATTTTTATAATGTTCTTTATTTAACCCTGCAATTCTGTTAGGTATTGATTCTGCTTGCAAAAAAAAGTGCAGGCCAAAATCTTTTTGACTTTGTCAAGTTTTTTTTTTTTTTCTTTTTGGCTAACTGCCTTCTCTGATAATGTATTACCTTTAAAGACCTCAAACTATTTTAAACTTTGTAAATGTGCTTTTCTCTGTATTGAGATATCACAATAAAAAAAGTTTGTATTTAGGAGCTGGTATAAATTCCACAGAAGCTCAAGAACACATTTAAAAGATGTTCCTAAAATACTAAGTTTGATTTAAAAAACAGAAGTTTGAGTTTGGAAACCCTTTTGTATTTTAAATGAATAAAAAGTAAAGAGAATAGAATGAAAATCATTTACTTAAAAAATAAACTTGAAAACATTTTGGGCTAAATATGAACTGAATGCACACAAAGAGCCACATGCAACAGAAAGGACTGGACCATTGTCTTAAAATGCACATGTTTCACCTTTCTAAAAAATTTACCCATTTTCTTTCATGCTATGCAAATGGTGAAAAAGGTTCTCTATGTCAGTGCTTCCCAAACTTTTTAAGTTTTGCATACCCATCCACAAGTTTTGACATTGCACCAGGGACAGGTGCCAGATTTATTGATTATCTTTTCTTTTTATTTGACCATAAATATTCGTGTTGTGCTAACTGGCAGCTTAAGGCTCCGTGACCGGTGGAGGTCCACAGACCAAGATATGGGGAACGCTGCTCTATGTAACATGTTATGAAGCATGGTGTTAATAATTTTGACATGAGCTCCTTTAGAAAAAAAATGACACAATGTTAAATAGTGAAGTTGAGCCAACACACTTTCCCGAATAATTTAGCTATAAATCTATATTTGTCCTTGTGATATTACACAATTTATAAATTCTATTTTGAAAAGTCTGTCTTTATGCTAGCTATAGCTTAGTATTAGGTAAATTATTAAGAAAATGGAAACAGTAATTCAATAACTATCCTAGATATAACTTTATTTTTTTAAATTTAAACCTGGCCTCAAATAATATGATTCTTACTATCAATCCAATAATTTTACTATTTTTTCTATTGCATGCAGTAAAATCTAAATATAAACAATGCAGGGCTACATGGAGTCTCTTTTACCATGTCACCGGGGTTGTAGCAAACTATTTTGGTCTTTAAGTCTTAGGCTTCTGTCTTAAGTATGTGGCTTAGACTTCAAATATAACATTTTATCTCCCCATCAAAGCAATTGAGCCAGAGACTCAACTTTTGCATGGACATTAAATCAAAATAACTCTGAATGAATTGTATTGTGACCATATTGTGACCATACTGTGACTATATTTGGACCATATTGTGACCATTCTAAAAAAACTTTAAGAAAGGCCTCAACTTTCAGAAGCTCACCTTAGCCCCCATGGCAATCAAGGCTGCGACCGTATCTTGTATGCCACTGCTGACAGCCAGCAGAAATGGCGTCTGCCTGAGACTGTCTGAAGTTTCCAGTTCCAGCGTGCTTGGGTCACCTTCCACACATCTCTCCAGTGACTTGAGGTAGCCTCTGAATGCACAGTGGTGGACCTGGGCCCAGCCATTTTCATCTGGGTCATTCATGGTGTACTGTAGAGTAAATGCTGGTTCCAATCTCTAAGGCAGTGGTCAGTGGTATTACCAGGGTTTTTGGTTCAGTTCAAAAATTACACCTGCCATTTTTCAGTGATTTAAACCTTGAAGCACCAGTGACTGGATTTGGTGTGGAGATTAATTCCTGATCACTCTGTGGGAAGATACATGACACTTCAATACAAAAAGCACCTTTTAAATCAGCGGTTCTCAACCCATGGGTTGCGGTTCTCAACCCGTGGGTCACGACCCTTTCCCAGGGGTAGCCTAAGACCATCGGAAAACACATCTACTCTACAGTTATGAAGTAGCAACGGAAATAATTGTGTGGTTGGGGGGTTCGCCACAACACGAGGAACTGTATTAAAGGGTCGCGGCATTAGAAAGGTTGAGAACCACTGTTTAAAATCATACAGGCCTACTGACTACTGTACACACTTTAGTTCTTAACGCGTAACTTAAAATCATTTTTAAAAATTTCATTCAGGTGTAGGCCTAAAATTTTTCTATTCTATTTTAGAATTATATACAAGCATTATCTCTTTAAAGTATTGACAATCACTCTTTTTTTAAAAAAAATAAGTATTAAAATATCTCAAAATGTCATTCTGCTTCGAAGTCAGCCTTCGAATCCAACAAACTCTTGGTTGAGAGAAAAATTGCGTTGAGCCACTGCTCCCACTATAGACTGACTTCGAATCCTTTACAGGCTAAAAATGAGGTGGCTTAGTTAATTAAAATCTTGGGAAATAGAACGTCTAGTTACATGCTTGATATTAATATTAAATTGCATGACCTGGTTCAAAATGGAAACAAGAAAATTCTAGTTGGCTCATAACCTATAAAAAGTTTTTACACCACCAGAGTTCCCCCCCCCCCCAAGCTGCGGGCAAACACCGGGTGGAATGGGCTTGTTACCAAACTCAGGCAGGTTTTCTTCTGGGGGGAAACATTGGTCATACGGCAAACAGTTTACAGTTTTTAAACANAAACATTGGTCATACTGCGAACAGTTTACAGTTTTTAAACAATCCGGATTATTAGAGATTTTTTTTTCTTACAAATTGGACAGGAAAGGCCTTGGCCTTGATTAGACTTGAATGTATCGGCAACAGTCCAGCGCCACACCACCACGCTGTTGTTCGCAAAATGTGAAATTTGTTTATTAAAAAAAAAAAAAAAGTTTAAAAAAAAGACAACTGGGCACCGATCCCTACAGCAAATTGGATTATTTCTGCCAAAGCTTTCGGCACTTCTGTTCTTAGGGTCGAAATAACTATAATGATTTCAATTTCACACGGCTTGATCGGTAAACAAAAGAACCGTAACTCATTACTAGCTTGGAGAGAAAAGGGAAAATAAAGGTGACAAAGGGAAATAATTATCTTTGACACTCGGAGCAGTCTAGTAAACGTTGCATTGAATTCACCCATACCAAAGCTGGAGTTGGGCACCTTACACAAAGTAGAGCTAGAGTGTTGTAACATTATGTGCAGGGCCTACATGATCACACCGACCCTCTAGATTGTTGTAACGTAATGTGTACATGTTCCCCCGACCCTCTAGAATGCTGTTAACATTATGTGTACACGATCATCCCCGACCCACTAGAATGTTGTAAAGGTATGTGTAAATTATCACCCCGACCCACTAGAATGTGGTAACATGTGTACATGATCACCCCCGACCCACTAGAATGTGGTAACATGTGTACATGATCACCCCCAACCCACTAGAATGCTGTCACGTTATTGGTACACAATCACCCCGACCCACTAGACTGTTGTAACGTTATTGGTAAACAATCAACCCGACCCACTAGAATGCTGTCACGTTATTGGTACACAATCACCCCGACCCACTAGACTGTTGTAACGTTATTGGTGCACAATCACCCCGACCCACTAGACTGTTGTAACGTTATTGGTACACAATCACCCCGACCCCCTAGACTGTTGTAACGTTATTAGTACACAATCACCCCGACCCACTAGAATGCTGTCACGTTATTGGTACACAATCACCCCGATCCACAAGAATGTCATAACGTAATAAGTTGAATAAATATAAAAACTGCAGAAGGGGAGGCCAGGCCAGCGCCAAACCCGGACGACGATTGAGACATTAGGACACGTGAATGGCGTCTTACGATCCTCTACTTGATCTGACGCCACTTCAACACAAGCAGCTTGTTCAAGAATTCTATCGTTGAAAATCGATCCTATCTCGTAGTGTCGTGTGTGCTTAAATAAGACCGTAATCGTGTTTAAAAACACGGAAGGGCATGTTCTTGACATACGTTGTTGAAAACCTTTGTGTGTGTGTGTGTGTGACTCATTACAGGAAAATAAGGCAAAGATGACAGACAATCAGTGCGAGGTTAGACTAAAGGCTAATGAGTCACGTGTTTTTTTCTAGGGCCTAGGGGCTCCAAGCCTTTCAGGGACACCGCAAAAAAGGGGATCCACTTTTTAAATTTGTTTGTTGTTAACTTGATTTGAAGTAATGCATAGTGGTGATGGATGACGTAATGCATAGTGGTGATGGATGACGTAATGCATAGTGGTGATGGATGACGTAATGCATAGTGGTGATGGATGACGTAATGCATAGTGGTGATGGATGACGTAATGCATAGTGGTGATGGATGACGCAATGCATAGTGATGATGGGCATCTCCATACATAAGTTATAGAGTGTGGGCGGAAGGAGGAGGAAAACAACATAAAGGGAGACAAAAAAAAAGATTCATGAACTTGACCTGAAAATGGCTGTAAACATTAAGGTGATGAGTTTGAGAGACTGACGTCACGTGATTACAGTTAGTTTCAGTAGGGAGGAATCGAAAAAAAAAAAGGAACACGGCAAACTATTTGGGTCATGGAATAAGCGACCAAAATAGTGAAACAAAAAGAGGAATAAACATCGTAGTGGAAGCGATGGATCAATTGATTTGCGGGGAGGGGGGGGGAGAGGAGTGTGAGGGGGGAGGGAAGCACAAGTGGTCTACCTTGACTAAATGCTGCCCGTGGTGGCACACATACGTCGATTTACTTGATTCTATATTATAATGTTTCCGTGTCCGGAAATGTCGACTTGGCTGGTAGTTGGGGGAGAGGGTCATGTTAAATCTCGACTACATAGTTACCTACGCATGTCTTCCGCCGTAAAAGGGGTCATCCATAAAAGACGTCCACACAAAAGGGGGTTCAGCAAAAAGTGGACTAAAGTGGACAAAG
>CAXITT010000396.1:101299-122717 GCA_964033795.1 Lymnaea stagnalis | reverse complement strand
GTGTGCCGGCCAGCGTGACAAGTGGGCAGTTGTTAAGCGCGACAGAACAGCTGTGTGCCGGCCAGCGTGACAAGTGGGCAGTTGTTAAGCGCGACGGAACAGCTGTGTGCCGGCCAGCGTGACAAGTGGGCAGTTGTTTAGCGCGACGGAACAGCTGTGTGCCGGCCAGCGTGACAAGTGGGCAGTTGTTAAGCGCGACGGAACAGCTGTGTGCCGGCCAGCGTGACAAGTGGGCAGTTGTTAAGCGCGACGGAACAGCTGTATGCCGGCCAGCGTGACAAGTGAGCATTTGTTAAGCGCGACGGAACAGCTGTATGCCGGCCAGCGTGGCAAGTTAGCAGTTGTTTGGTAAAGCACGACAGCAGTATGCCGGCCCGACGCTGCAACCTACTGGGCTATAATGCGGAGAAACTTTAGGTTCATGGACAACACCATTCGTTTGTTTGACTTCAATTACTAACCAATCAACTCTGAACGAATTGCCATTTAACGACTCTTACACTGCAAGTCGTGTAGGTTCGTCTGTACCCGTCTCTCTTGATAACAAAGTCTTACGGCGTACAACTCTATAATCGTGGAGACCGGCCATTGCATTGTGGTAGTATTATTTGCCTCGGACCAAACTCACATCAAGTGTGCGGTAATTTATATAAGCAACGGTTGATTAAGAGCAAAAGGGTGGGGGGGGGCAGGGCGGGGGCGCGCAAGCCTCGCGTTAAATATTGCGCCCCCGGCCAGATCCATATCATCAATGAACTTCTTCCTTCGAGTTGCGCTTATTTTCATTCTTCGTATAAACGCACACTATTTGAGTGTCTGTGTGTGTGTGTAAGTGTGTGTGTGTGTGTGTTGACGGTATGCTCCGATGCGGTGTACCGACTTCTCTCTTTGACTAATAGGGTTTGTCATGTAAGGGCGGACATCTATTAATAGAACATCCGGGCCTACAGTCTGGCCAATCTCATCGCGATATTAATTATTAATAAAACTTCCTGGTATTCCGTTTGGCCAATCTCTCAACAGCTGTTCGGTAACTTCTGCGTTCATCTCAGCTTTAACCTAGACAAAAACTTTTTTTTTTTCTTTTTACGAAATATTTTACAAACAAATTGTTACTATTAAATATTTGCCAGAGACCGACCGAAAGTGAATTTCTGATATCGGCCAAAACCGAAACTAGGCAAAAAAGTTAAAAATGACTTTCGGCCGAAACTGAAACTGAAACCAAAAGCTTAACGAGACTTTCGGGCCGAAACGAAACATTTAGAGCTTTTGAAATTTGTTCACGCATACATTTTGCATACATCGAAAAATGAAGGGGGAAAGTATCAATATTGGCATTCTTTATATAAAAATGAGATTATCGTGAATATTGCTAAATAAACATCTAACGAATACCTTGGCTTTTGCCCTTTTAATTTAAAAGTAATTTAAATTTATTTAAATCTTTTTAAAAGTAGTAAGGTAAGAGACTATTTGAGCGGGGGAAAAAAGGGGGGGGGGGCGAAATTCATGCAAAATAGACCATTTGCTTTTATAATATAATTACGACCTAGAACAGATACCTACAATAATTATTTCACCTAAAAATCAGTTATTAATGATACAAAAATACCACAATGTTTCGCGGTTATCGTCATAATAATGCTTTGTGTTTTCATGAATAGCTTGCAAGATATCGCTGTAGTAATACCTAGCCTAGCACCAACACATCAGTCTTTCCGTGTTCATGACGTAATTATTTCGTTCGGCGACCAACCTCCCTCACACATTGGTGTGGGGGGGGGTGATTTTTTTTTTTTTTAAAGACCGGTTCTCTTAAAATTGTTAATCTGACGGGTCTCGGCGGGGAATCGCAAAAGACACCTGAAACTAAATGGTAGCCAAAATCATAAAAGTAAACAGGTCTGCAGTAAGCTTACTTAAAAATTATTATAAGAACACGTGATACATGCACACGCGGGTTTATTCGTCAATAACAATTTTTATGAGGATGATAATGTTGAATTTCAAGAAATGAAAAAGCTTAAGTTTTCTTTATTTTTATTTATTAAAAATAATAATAATAATAATTGAAATATTACAATTCCCTAGGAATACTCAATATTATTAACCTTTGCCTCTGACAACATTGATGAGCATGATAATGATAAATCAAAATGAATATCAAAAAATGAATGAATTGAATAAACAAAATTTATTTTTGAAAAAAATTAAAACAAAAAATTATGATATCAATATTACCATTTTTATTAGTTTTTCTTCCTCAACCCTGTTTACATTTGCCTAGGTCTAATCGAAATTTAGTTTGTTGGAAACAAAGGACAAGTAGATCTAGGTCATCATGCAGCTGTGAGCAGTTATCGCAGATTATTAGTCATATAACATACGATGACAGCAAGACGTCGAGCAATATGAATATCAGATTGCCGGCCTAGAGACAGACAGACAATCTGACTTCTGGAAGATGACCGAAAACCTCAGTCACTTTCGGCCAGATTGCCGAAAGTCTCAATCACTTTCCACCGAAACTGAAATTAAACCTGAAAGTTAACTTTTCTGTATCGGTTGAAATCGAAAGTTAACTTGGCAACTTTCGGCGCCAAAACCGAAATTCGTTCGGTCCCTAATATTTTCGGAAATACATTGTTAGAAGCTCTGTTTTACGAAAATATTGTCTAAAAATAGTAATGTGACGTTTTCCGGTCTTCGAAATGACAAGCCCTATTTTTAAAAAATCAAATTAATTTTCTCAAATCTAAAATAAAAATTATAAAAACAATACATCTTTTTAGTTACCATTGAAAGTGAAGGATATTCATAATCATAACCAGGTCAAAGAACACAGATTTTTTTCCCCCAGCATATCTTCTTTTGTTTCTTAATTGATGTAATTAGCGAACGACCCCCCAATGACGATCCTTACCAAGTCTTGACGAAAACATATCTTGTCATGGACGGTAACATATGATTTTTGAGCCGTGCAAGTTTATGGGATCAAACTAAAATATTTCCATGGGCCGACCGTTGACCACCTGCTCGCTATACATTGTTTATGGTTCAAGGGTTTTGTGACGATTCAATGTATGTGTTCGTCAAAAGTCATTAAAAATCAATATCTGGCTTCTGTCCAGCTTTTCTATACCTCTTAATACTTAAGTTTTCCCCGATCACTTAGTTCTCTCCTGTCCCATTGCCATTAGTTTTTGATTCCGTGACAACTTAATTAGATTTTTTTTTAAATCCATGAATTACAAGTTTAAATTACACACGGCACTCAATCGATTGGAAACTTGACACCTCGAGGGCAAAGCAAGAATTTGTCACATGACACATGAAACATTCATACTGACCTACAGGTTGTGTCTAGTTCCCTGGGGACAAGAAGATTTCTACAACAGTAATTAATTATTTTTTTTTTTTAAGTATGTTAGACAAACTCTCTCAGTCTTTAAGTTCAATTAATCCTATATGTTAGTCTAGAGTCTAGATATATAGATTATTATTATTATTATTTAATGAATAAGATTATGGCACCAATGTTGTTTGCTACTGCTGACTTATCCTCGGGTTGGGGGTTGTTTACATTACAAATAAAGAGGATAGTTAGATGATGAACGTACATTAAAGGACAGGGGCAGGGCTAGAGACAGGGGCAGGCCGAGAGACAGGAGCAGGGCTAGAGACAGGAGCAGGCCTAGAAACAGGAGCAGGGCTAGAGACAGGAGCAGGGCTAGAGACAGGGGCAGGCCTAGAGACAGGGGCAGGGCTAGAGACAGGGGCAGGGCTAGAGACAGGGGCAGGGCTAGAGACAGGGGCAGGCCCAGAGACAGGGCAGGCCTAGAGACAGGAGCAGGCCTAGAGACAGGAGCAGGCCTAGAGACAGGGGCAGGCCTAGAGACAGGGGCAGGCCTAGAGACAGGAGCAGGCCTAGAGACAGGAGCAGGCCTAGAGACAGGGGTGCAGGGCTAGAGACAGGGGCAGGGCTAGAGACAGGGGCAGGGCTAGAGACAGGGGCAGGCCCAGAGACAGGGCAGGCCTAGAGACAGGAGCAGGCCTAGAGACAGGAGCAGGCTTAGAGACAGGGGCAGGCCTAGAGACAGGGGCAGGCCTAGAGACAGGAGCAGGCCTAGAGACAGGAGTAGGCCTAGAGACAGGGGAAGGACTAGAGACAGGAGCAGGCCTAGAGACAGGAGCAGGCCTAGAGACAGGTGCAGGCCTAGAGACAGGACCAGGCCTAGAGACAGGGGCAGGCCTAGAGACAGGAGCAGGCCTAGAGACAGGAGTAGGCCTAGAGACAGGGGAAGGACTAGAGACAGGAGCAGGCCTAGAGACAGGAGCAGGCCTAGAGACAGGAGCAGGCCTAGAGACAGGACCAGGCCTAGAGACAGGGGCAGGCCTAGAGACAGGGGCAGGCCTAGAGGCAGGGGCAGGCCTAGAGACAGGGGTGGTTTCATACTTTGAGATACGCGTGTGCGATCACAGGTTGCTGCTACCATGTAGGCCTGCGTAAGTCCTCAAAATTATAAACTCCGCTTTGTCTATGTGTAAGGTAGACGGTAAGTCGTGTTAATACATGGGCGTCGACAAATCAGGTTAATGAAGTCACGGTTAATCACCAGAGAGATGGGTGGTGGCTTTTTTTATTATTATAGTTGGTGGTTAAATGGATAGAGATCTTATCTGGAGTGAAACGAGGGCCAGGATGCCAGTGAGAGTCAAATGTGTACGTCGATTATGGGTTTACCATGTACACCGTCGATTAATATGTACACATGGGATAAATGTGTGTATTGATGGTTATAATTTAATATTTATACATGTTGTTATTGAGTAGAACCATGATCAGTGCACTGAGGACCAAAATTATTAACTGTAAACCAAGACGAATAATGGCTAAACACAATTCGAAGACAAAATAATGCCCACTAGTTTCTAGATTTTAAGTTTATCCTTTGAATATGATTTCTAGACAACAACAAAAATGTACTTACAAAAAGTTTAGTTAGTCCACCATTTCCTGTTACTTCACTGTAATCAAACATTAATTTGTGATGTTTCAAAATTAAGCTTTCAAAACGGAAGGAATAATGAACCTGCCTTCGCAGTTTCACAACACAACTTCACAAAATATTATTTGACTGAGTTGTCCAAACTGCTAGTCTATGCCATGGAAGTCACCGACTGAGTGAAGCTCTCTGGATTTAAAAAAAAAATCACAGGTAAACAGACAACCGGGTCATCGTGAAAAGCTGTTGTCATCGTTAAAAAAAAAAAAAGAGTAAGATTCAGTGGGTTAACGATAACAAAGGAATCCGATTGACTGTCATTCTACACTGAACCTCCGTTATTAAAAAAAAAACCACAGGTAAACAGACAACCGGGTCATCGTGAAAAGCTGTTGTCATCGTAAAAAAAAAAAAAAAAAAGAGTAAGATTCACTGGGTTAACGATAACAAAGGAATCCGATTGACTGTCATTCTACACTGAACCTCCGTTATCTTTCTGACGTTTGACTTAGAATCTGGCCATACGATTCGAGGGACTCTACGCGTGCCACAGGAAGAAGTATCAACAATACGAGAGTTCATGCCTTCATTTAAATTTAAAGCTCCTATCTATTAAGGCCAATGCTTACAAAAATATGTATCAATAATCTACTAAAAATAAAACTATTCCTTAATTAATTATATTTTAATTGTATTTAGATTTGAAAAAAATATAAAGTGTTAGCAACCTTTTATTAGAAGGCATACTACTCTGCTATATATAATAATATAATGATATCGACTATAGACTATAGTTGATTTTAGTAATATCCTGAGGCAAGGAAGCACTTAAGTTGGAGTTTTTCTGCAAGCATGCCGTGATCTTCTGATTCAGGGTTTCGTGGTGGCAAGCATAAATTTATGCTGCCCGTAACTTGGCCTTAAATGAAAGACCCACACCCCTGCCTTCCCCAACCCCCTTCTCCAAACTGCGTGTCACCGTCACCTTGTCACGCTGGGAGAGTTGCTGGTTGCTAGGAACGCCCGCAATCTTTAGTGCGGTGCATAACTAAAATGTGTGACATAATAAAATATCTTATGTAAATGTGTCTTTGATTTACAATTGTCATTGTTTAATTTTACAAAACCATTGAATTTTTTTGAGCGACACTGATCATTAATGTTTAATCAACAAATTACCTTATCCATCTAAATCAAAAAGGCTGGAATAAATTTTAACTTCATCCTTAATTACAATAATGTTAAAATAACATTGTTATTGAACTTTTTTTCGTATGTAGGGGAAATAAATGAATAAAAAATTGGTAACTTGGCAATTTTTGTCGCAGTATTTTCCCTTTAAATATATATATATATATATATATATATATTTATATATATATATGTATGTATGTATTTTAAAGTCCTTTTAAAATGCAACACATTGTCTTTCTGTGGTCTTACAGGTTGCATTTGAAGTTAGCCTATTGCAACCTTTTGTTGTATTCGAATTTTAATGTCTGCACACTTCCGTAAGCCATCTTCTTATGCATTCAGAGAATACAAAATTCAGAACAGTCTCTATGTTTCGACTTAACAGTCACGTAACATCATTGTGTTTGTCATTGCGACTGAGAACTGAGAACAAGTGAAACTCTTTGCAAAAAGGGGGATTCTCAACAACCTCTTCGAATTCGAATTGTTTCCAGCGTTCCATTTCAATGAAATAATAAAAATAGTATATCATTTTTAATATTTAATAACTCCCCACCCCCACCCCTTTTTAAAAAATAATAATAATAATAATAATAATAATAATAATATTTTATATTAACTTCGCTTTTCGTCCTATGGTAAAATCTTCAAAAGGTTAATGATCAACTCCCCGTCAACCTATCGAACTTAAACTAGGCATATAAACTCGTTACCAAATGACAACACATTCTGCCGAATCTTCAAACCCCCCCCACAAAAATAAAAAAAATCAGTTCTTCTTGTTTTTCAAAGGGAACATGGAGGCCATTTCCCGGTAACTGCGCTTACTGAGATTCTTAAAATAGAATATCACACGTGAGTAATGTTTTCTGTTGTTTTTCTGAAATTGTTGGTGAATTGTTATTGGGGAACATTTTCACTGATCCTTCCAACAAGGAACCGCACCCCATCAATTCAATTCTCCAATGCTGATTCAAGTAAAAAAACCTTGTGTTAGTCTTTAATTATTATGTTTCTACCCAGAAGTGAAGAATTCATGTACATTTACAATAATCTTATTTTACGCCTTAGGTGATGACAATTTTTGGCCCTGCCTTTAGCATATACAGGCATATCCCCCCCCCCCTTTAAAAAAAATGAATTCTCAATGTCAGGGGGCCGTCTTTACAGCAGCTGAGGCCCTGGGCACACCAATTCACTGAGGCCCCTAACCTTCTGTATACTTAGGGACGTATGAAGGAGGGGGCGAGAGGGCCAATCACCCCTGACGTCAATATTAGAGGGCGGCAAAATCGTCTTAAAATAGGCCCATAATAGTGAATTAAACGATAAAAGCCCAGTGTGTCTCCTAGAAGGGCCAGTACCAAGTGGGCCCATGCCTTAAGGCGACACTTATCACTTATATTTGTTACCTAAAGACCTTCGCTTAACTATTTAGTTTTAAACAAAAATTATAATGCCTATCTTTTTTTTTTATTGCTTTGGTTTTCTATTATTTTTAACACTTCATCTGTTTTTAATTTGTAAATCCTTAAAATTTAAAAAAAATTAGAATGGCAAAGCGGCCTGGAACACGCCAAAAATTAAGGCATGATGACAATAATAGATGAAAGTTTTTGGCTTCGTTTAAATTTTAAGTGATGAAAAAATAATGCCTTTTAAAGTTGAAATTAAATCTTAACGTGAACTCTAGGCTTAATAAAGTTAAAGATTAGAAGTCCATCAGTAAAAAATTTCGAACACACAATCATTATAAATTTAATTTATTCTGCAGTTGGCTAAGCTCAAATATGATTCTTTTACAAAAAGAATGTGTTGTTAAAGCTACAAACTAGATGGTCAAAAAACAAAAAAAAAACGACCACGAAGAAGTGTGTCCAGTCTATATAATAATAATATTAATATATTTATATTTTCCAGATAGATATTGAGCTGACTCTGAAAAGATCATTTTAAAAGTAAACATAGACGTCACAGAATGGACGATCCCTAAAAAAAATGTAAGACGTCTCGTCTCAACTGACGCAATCCAAACAGACTGTAAAGATAGTTTTCAGGATAACAGCCAGCTTATGCAAAAATGGGGCAACATTAAATGGTGATTTCGGTACATGAACCATGACGTTACTCAAGAACATTTGCGTACACCAATGCCAGCGTTCCTTTCGCAACTGTCACGCAAAATACGCGTGCAAGGAAAGCCCGTGTCCAATGTGAAGAAAGGCGGCTGAATGGATTAATTCTTTTAACGGAAATGTAAAACTGCTATTGTGGTAGTGATTTTCAGGTATTCCTGTACAGCACCAAACCTGTTCACGGAAATCAGACTGCAATAGCCCTTAAATAATGCTTTAATTAAAACTATGAAATGACTCTTTATAATTATTCTTTTTTAGTCAGCAAGGCAACTAACAGTGATCACCGATAGTTAGTTCACATAATAGTCCACAGTGGCAGGCTTACACTATTTCTAAGACCTGGCAGGGCTGCTTTTGGAATTGTAAGCCATAAAAAAGCCAGCACAGAAAGGGGTCCTTAGCTACGACAGATTTTTATATTTTTTAACCCTCAAGCAATGACTGACATCATATTATTAAATAGCATCAATGAATAAAATGTGCATAAAATGTTTCTAAAACAGCCTTAAAGTTCAGTTAAAGCTCATTTGCCCAGCTCGCCTTATCAATAAACTTACTCTGGACTTCAAAACTAAAAAAAAAAGGATAATGACTCATACTGCCTTGTTTAAACCCATTAGGAACAAGATACATGAACGTTGAAAGCTGGATTTCAGACTCCACTGTGTTATCATTTTTACATTGGTATTTTCAGATCTTGTTTGTAGCACTAATGACTTTACAATTACATCTTTGGGAGCGTAAACAAATATGTCTGACGCGAACTAGGTCAAAGTGGTTCATATACATAAAAATAGAAACAGATGAATTGAATACCGGTGTTCGCGTTAGGTTTCCACCAACATTGTATGAGAATTTCAAATTCTTCTCAAATTGTGTAAATCATGAAACAATTGTTACGTTGTGAAATTACATAAATTTATTAAAAATTTTAGATTAGCTTAGTTCGCCTAATTAAGTTTTTATTCGACCCTAAACGATTAGACTAGGGGACCTACTTCAGGATCTCGACAGAAGTTGTGGAATAAACAAAGTACTCAACAATACCAGCTGATCGACAGTCAGAGTGGATGAGAAAACCCTGAACGTTAATCACAGGTGGACATTTCATTCTGGCAGCTAAGTCTGAGCTAAGCCATGAGACTAAAGCTGTTGATTTAATGTTCTACGGGACCCAACTAAACTTATTGATAACAATTGATTGAATTCTCGTACATTCCGAGTGGTGTCTGCCTGGAGCTGAGGAGGGGAGCTGCATGTTCTACATAATCATAATCTACGTGAGTGTGAGTTCAATAACCGTCGCTTAGTTTTGTAGGTCCTACTTTACTTAACTTACGTATAATAAGTAATAAGCTTACACTTAACTGCTTGCTGAGTCAGGTTTGAGTACATTCTGTAAATTATTATTCTTTGAATGTAATGTAATGACATGTATTGACTTACGGTGACTTACCTACTCATCGGATTTCTCATTCATGCCATGTATTTATAACACTAAAACTAAATAATACTAGGCCACTAGGCTAAATACCTTATCATTATCATTAAAATAAATAATGGTCAAATTTATGTTCGTGAATAGATACTCTAATTCTATGCAAAAACTAAAATGTCATTTTTTTGGTTTTGTTTACGTCCTCATAGTTAAAGTTATAGTATAGGATTAGTAAAAATGCATGTGTAACCCCAGTGAACAAACTTCAAGTTCGAGCAAAGTTCCCTTCGAAGTACATCTAACTACCGTTCTTCCGCTCTAATTGGTTTCGAAGAAATTGTTTTCGTACTGATTTCCGGTAATAGTTAAAGTTATAGTATAGGATTAGTAAAAATGCATGTGTAACCCCCCCCCCCCACTTCCCTCTGGGGACCCCCTACCCCCTTTTTGGACACACCTTCTCCCCCCTGTGGACGCCCATGCTCTTTCCTACAAGAATTTCTTCAGATGCCCATGCTAGTGATATTAATGACAATAGTGAGTGGTATACAAAAATATCATAATCATAATCAATTCAATAATGTCCAATGTCCAATGCCATTCATAATGGGAAAACTGTTATTGTGTCTATGATACAATGTAATGAATAGTTTTGGAAGATGTTCATTCCCACCCAAGCATTCATTCACATTCAATGTCACCATTTTCTCACCAAACATTCTTTAGTCTTATCAGGAGACTCCTAGTTTCGCAATAAAAGTTTAATCCACTTCAGATTGCACTTTTATTATTCAAGGACATACCATAAATCAAAATAAAGTAGATATGGACAAAAGTGCGCTGTAGGAAAGGGCTCACATAAAGAAAATACAAGATAAATAGTCTTGAATTTAGTATTGAAAAGAAAGAAAAAAAAACTTGATAGAGGAGGACACAATCATTGTGAAGAGACCAATAGAAGACACACTTTGAGGATTCCTAGGTACTGAAAGTCTGTCACGACTTCCACATCTTCCAAGAAAGGTCTTTGGAATAGAAACCTGATAGAGAACAGCAGAGAAAAGATATTTGGAATAGAAACTTGGCCCTGTAGACGGAATTCCAGAAATGAGTGATTCCATCATAACAGTGACATTACATTTTGTCTGTCCTTGTCATATCTATTCAATCTTGAGAGCTCTATTGGTTAAATAAACATAATAGTAATAATATTAGTATAATACGCATGAAAGAAATAGACCCTAAATTTTATCTTATTTTACTAATCATGAAATTCTAAGTATAAAACTTCCTAATGAAAATGTAGTTTATCCGCTATTTTTATTTTCACTGAATGCTGCCCACATATTATTTATAATTTACAAAAAAATAAATATTTCCTGACATAGACTATGATATAATTTACCTTCAGTGTGCCTGGTCCTTGTAATGACATATTTTAAAATCTATTTACCATCACTGGAGCGAGACCACCCCTAGTCAATATCCCTGCACGAATTTAAATGGCAAATCTTATCCAAGTTACCTGTCACGGTTAATGACTTCCATTTCATTCAGTCGTATGAAACAATATTACCTTATGCAACAGTATTACCATATGAAACAGTATTACCTTATGAAACATTATTACCCTATGAAAAAGTATTACTGTATGAAACAGTATTACTGTATAAAATAGTATTACCATATGAAACAGTATTACCCTATGAAACAGTATTACCATATGAAACAGTATTACTGTATGAAACAATATTACTGTAATTTGAAATTTGACTTTTATCAGCTGTCTACAACTGAGCATTAAATAATCAGAAATTCTTAATGAGTCACATTTTAATATTGTGTTTCATCTCGCAGATTCATTCGTCAATAATAATTCAATATTAACGACTCCGAGACCGACTCCAGTCATACAATTCCCTCTCTCACTCCTTGTATACTAATCTGTTTAATTCTCTCTCTCTCTCTGTATATATATATATATATATATATATATATATTCTCTCTCTCTATATATATATATATATATATATATATATATATATATATATATATATATATATATATATATATATATATATAAAAACATGTTGTCTTCATTCCTAGTCTTCGCATCCAGAGAAATAATACACCCCACTCAATCTTTAAATGAAATAGAAATATAGACATATATATATATATATACACATATACATATATATATATACATATATAGAGTGGCGTAGCGAGGGTGTTTGGCGCCCGGGGACAAGATTCGCGCCCGGGGACAAGATCCATTTTTAGCGCCCCTTTTTCTTTTTTTCAACTCTCAAACCCATTATTTTCATCAATAAAATAATACCAAAGCACATTTTAGCGCCCCTAATTAGCTGGCGCCCGGGGACATCTGTCCCCCCTGCCCCCACCACGCTAAGCCTCTGCATATATATATACACACATATAGACATATACATATAGACATTGAATCCATTTGTTCTAAATATCTTGACTTTGACCTTTTAGTTTTAAAAAAAAATGACCACACAAAAGACTTGGTTGAAAAAAACACTTAAAAACACTGACCAAAGACACAGGACTCCTGCCATTTCGGGTTTTGGGGTTACGCTGCGTTCTGATCTGATAAGTAGTTGACAAATGATAAAAGCGTGCTGAGATCTTGAATGTTAATATTGTGTCTGGCTTCGATTGATTGAGGACCTTCAGGGAGACGGTGTATATTTTAATTCAACTGTTTGACATGTGGTATCTTGAGTAGTAAAATGGCTTTCATCTGTTCAAGGTACTGTTTGAATTCTTAATTGTTTAAGTTATTATAGAGCCAAGCTTGAACCTAGTAACTAGTTCATTACATTAGTTGACTAGTTCATTACATCATTTTACTAGTTCATTACATCAGTTGGTTGGTTCATTACATCATTTGACTAGTTCATTACACCAGTTGACTAGTTCATGACATCAGTTTAGTTCATTAAATCAGTTGACTAGTTCATTACATTAAATGATTAGTTCATTACATCAGTTAAATAGTTTATTAAATCATTTTACTAGTTCATTACATCAGTTGACTAGTTCATTACATCAGTTGGTTGGTTAATTACATCATTTTACTTGTTCATTACATCAGTCGACTAGTTTATTACATCATTTTACTAGTTCAATACATCAGTTGACTGGTTCATTACATCAGTTGACTGGTTAATTACATCATTTGACTAGTTCATTGCATCAGTTGACTAATTCATTACATTAGTTGACTAGTTTATTACATTATTTTACTAGTTCATTACATCAGTTGAGTAGTTCATTACATCAGTTGGTTGGTTCATTACATCAGTTGGTTGGTTCATTACATCAGTTGACTAGATCATTTCATCAGTTGACTTGTTAATTACATCATTTTACTAGTTCATTACATCAGTTGACTAGTTCATTACATTAAATGATTAGTTAATTACATCAATGACTAGTTCATTACATCAAATGACTAGTTCATTACATCAGTTGGTTGGTTCATTACATCATTTTACTAGTTCATTACATCAGTTGACTAGTTCATTACATCAGTTGGTTGGTTTTTACATCATTTGACTAGTTCATTGCATCAATTGACTGGTTCATTACACCAGCTGATTAGCTCTTTGTCAGTTCACTCGTCTGCATTATCAAACTTGCAGAGTTGCGATGTCGGCCAAGATTGTGATGCCTTTATTCAGGAAACGGGACATTTCTTGTTACCGACTCAGATTCTGCCTAAATAATCAACAAGTGACTGAACCTCCAGCTTCTCCCAAACGTCTTCTGCCTCCGAATATATTTTCCCACAAAACAGCCCGACTCCACGTTCCCGAACGTAACAGTGTGTTATTTGAGTGTGTCCCAACTGAAGCTGTAACATTTACCTTTGTGACTGTGACAAAATAGTACTGGACACATGAACTTAGTTCAGAAATATGTGTTTGTGCGTATCTTTATACATACGGGGTATGAAATAATTTTTTGTTGTTGTTTTGTTGTTCGTCCTTGCCATGCTAGGATGACCATGGCTGTATTGCACGATGAACACACAGGTAGCCTGGCAGTCTCATTTGTGCACGGAAAGCTTTCCCGCACGCGGGACATCCCCCTTTAGTTGGGTCCTAGTAGGATTTGAGTCGTTTCTGCTTTTCCTTGCAATGCGCGCTTTCTTTTGGGCGTGAGTGGTGCCCTTATTCTCCCAGGATTGTGCTCCAACAGTGAGTCCGCCCGCGCCAGCTTGCGCGGTCCATGGCAAGACGCTCCCACGAACGAATTCCAGAGTCCACGGATATACAGCCGTAGCAACAGACACGCCAGCTTGTCACTGATCGTAGGATTTTGCCAGTCACATTAGCCCAGTGGTCGGCAAACTCATTTGTCAAAAGAGCCGAAAATCAGCAGCAGGACGATTCAAATATTTCTGAGAGCCAAATTTCTTTTCAAGAACCTGTCGGGAACCGCGTTTTTCCGGAGTCAAAGCCGAGCCGCAATCCGGTCGTTAAAGAGCCGCGACTTCCCGACCACTGCATTAGCCCACTATTTTGATGAGGATACATTAAGAAAGGACAATGAGCGTGCAATCTTTAAATGCCATTGATTAACCGTAATTTCACTCAGCTTTAAACAAAACAATTTGACTATATTGTTCTTGTGTTCCTATCCTTGCTTAATGTCCTTTGACTTTTTGTTTTCCCTATAGCACTAGACGGCCAATCCTAATGCAGGTTTCTTGTTTGAAACTACAAGCTCCGAGCCTCCGCGTGTTAATTTCTTTTCCTCCAAAGCAGAATGTCCAGTCCCCTGGTTCTGTAAATCTATTGTTTTTGTCGTTGACCTGAGTGTATTCTACAGTCACCAGTTCCTTGTTGAGATTGTTGCGGTGTTTTGTCTGTGTGTGTTTTGTTGAGACGCTGCATTCCTGCAAACCAACATCGTGGAGGCGAAGTGGCGGAGGTCGGGAGGATGCACTCTTATAAGTGTGGCGACGTGTGACGACGACAGGGGGGGGGGGCGGAGGTGCTCAGGAAATGAGAAGGTCATTAATGAATTCAATGCAATGGAACTCTTTTAATTGTAAAACGAACAACACTTTGTTTTTGACGGAGCTAGTGCGCAGATGACCACTGTGTGTGCTTGTGTGTGTGTCGGTGTCGGTGTGTGTGTGGGGGGGGGAGGGGGATGGTTGGGGGGGTGTAGTTCTCTTGATGCTAACACTCACGGAATGAACTAAACAAATAACCGCATTAACTTGACATAAAGTAAAAGTTGTCTTTCAAAAAAAAAATTCTATGAACACTATATGTGCGACGTGTAAATACATATAGGTAAATTACATTATACAAAAAATATGTTGTGACGTCCCATGGGTCGGTGTCACACAGTGCGGTCAACTCAGGGTGCCCCCCACTTTTTTTTTGGTTCCCCCCAATACTCCTGTATAAGACCATACATAATAACCTGCATATCAATGTTTGTACATAATAACGTACATAGCAATGTTTGTAAATAATAACCTACATAGAAATGGTTGTACACAGCCTGCATAGCAATGTTTTTAAATAATAACCTACGTTGAAATGCCTGTACATAATAACCTACGCAGCAATGTTTATAGATAATAATCTACATAGCAATGTTTGTACATAATAAACTGGATTTCAATGTTTGTAACTAGTGCGATAAAGATTATTTTTCATTGATCCAGACAAAACTTGATAACCCTGTAGATATCCACCCAAATCCAAGTTAACACTTGCCAAATGAAAGGCAGAAAAATTAAAGTTATTGAACAACAAAAAATTTAAAAAAAAAAAATCTCTCTAGCTGGGCAGCTTAGGTTGTTATATGGAAACATTAAAATGGCGACCAAAAAAAAAAAAACAGTCACAATGTGATAGTTGAAACTTGTAAGCAGTTTCAACCAGTCCGCTCTGTTTCACTGTGAAATTCGGTTACGTTGTTCAATGACGAATTAGTAATCTTATTTAGAGGCACCCTCAAAGCACTGATATGTTTACATCGTCACGGCAAATAAGAAGCCTGAAACGGGGGTTGAGGGGGGGGGGGAGTTTTTTGTTTTGTTTTTTTACGCCGAGTCACGTCATTTATCAATGTCCATGCCGTCGGTAAAGGACGGTTATTTGTCTTCCGGTGGGTTCTTTACAAATGAACAAACGCCTGCTGCTGCTGCTGCTGCACAAAAACAATCCTCAACTCTTTTTATCTGTTGTAGAGCGTAATGCGATCAGCTGGCTTTGCACACTTGTCAGAGGTGTAATGAGAACCTCGGCCTAAGTCCCTCTTGTCCAGGAAAGAATTGAAAGAGGAGGAGTGTCGTCCAGATGGAGTGGCGATCTTGTTTATGCCATGTCACCAGTGCGTGGGATGCGAATCGGGGAGAAAAACAAGCTAAAAAAAAATAATAAAGGGAGCGAAGTATCGATCATTTGTATTATGATCTGGGTCAACGTACTTGAGACCACAAGCAGATTTAGCCCCAGTGACGTCCTTTGAACCGCGAAAGACGATTATTTGTCCGCCAACAATAATAATAATAATAATAAAAACTGGCCACGAATTATAGTTTAAATAGGTTCCTGCATCATTTTTGACTGACTTACTTGTGGGAGTTAAACCTAAATGCACCCTTATTGTTTTAAAAAGTATTTCTATTTTGGAGCGACTACATATGACTGTTCACACTTGTAGTTTTAAATAGTATTAAGTATTATTATTTTTTTTTCACATTGATTTTGAGGTGATGGATAATTTAACGCGTAAATAGTAACGTAAAATGTGATGTAAAATGTTTTTTTTTTCTAAATGTTTAAATGCAGCAAAAACTCCTCCCCCCCCCCCCCCTTTTTTGTATGGTTTTGGTGTGAATTGGTTTGGGCCCGTAATTGTGATTAATTTTAGCAATAAAGACCCTTTAAGTTGGTTCATAATTTATTTCGCTGTGTAACCCCCCCCCCCACCCCGACCCCCCCCCCTTCCCCTGAGCGCCCGATCCGATATGTCATCCTGGTCTTATCAATGGTAGCAATATCTGTGATAAGAATACGACTTTTTCATCAAATGAGTTATTTAAATTAATAATTGAACTTTGAAAAGAAACACGACTGAACAATTTATTTATTTATGTAAAGAGCTGCCCCCCGCCCCAGCCCCCCAGGGCTTGTTTATCACATTGTGTTTTGATTTCTCATGCTCTCCTTGATATTGATCCACGATTAGCATTGATCTTTCGTGTCTTATTTTCGTATCAGCATTAACATTTGAAAACTTCATTTTTATTGAACCCAACAGAAGTAGCACCGCAAACACCATCAGCCAGCTAGGGGGAGAAGTTCACATAACAATCTGGTTGGTGGAGACATGATTGGCAAACTTACAATCATCCGTAGCAGCATTTGCTGTTGGTGTTGATGGTGGTGGTGGTGGGGGTGGTCTTGTGAGTGATAATGTGGCCTTGTTTTCGGGAGAGTTCCTTGTACATTACTGGCGACGAAGCAGGTGTTCATGGGATATAGTACACTTTAAAACATCGGTTGTCAACCTGTAGTCGCGACCAATGTTCCCTTTAAGCTGCGTGGCCGCGCAGCAGTTTTGAGTACCGCGCAGCTAATTTCCACTTAAGTTTGTGTCTGTAGGCTGTAAAATTTTGCGCACAAAAAAATTGATGCTGTAAAAATTTGCACACAACTTTATGATTTTGCACACGAACCAACAAACCTTAGAGGGAACATTGGTCGCGACCCCTTTGGGGGGGGGGGCCGAACGACCCTTACACAGGGGTCGCCCAAGACCATCGGACAACATATCTTTATGAAGTAGCAGCGAAAATAATTATATGTTGGGGGTGGGTGGAGGGGTCACCACAATATAGGAGCCAAAATGATCAATAAATTGATCGTGGGCCCTTAAGATATAGAAGAAGAAGAAGACATGAGGAACTGTGTTAAAGGGTCGTGGTATCAGGAATGTCGAGAACCACTGCTTTAACAAAAAAAATGATGTTCGCCAAGTATTGTGTGACCTGTCAAACGCAGAAAAAATCTGGTCGTGACATTGGGTCCAAGGTTTCAAAACAGCAGCTAATAATGTATTCACACAACAACCACTTCTCTTTTTGGGGGTTTTATATTTATATTTCGTTACAGAATTAATTGCATCCCCCCGCCCCCCCCCCATTTTATTTGTAATGATATTTTTTTCAAAGAACATTCACGCAAACACGTAGCCTCTAAGAACATTCACACACACATGTAGCCTCTAAGAACATTCACACACACATGTAGCCCCTAAGAACATTCACACACACATGTAGCCCCTAAGAACATTCACACACACATGTAGCCTCTAAGAACATTCACACACACATGTAGCCCCTAAGAACATTCACACTCACATGTAGCCCCTAAGAACATTCACACACACATGTAGCCTCTAAGAACATTCACACACACATGTAGCCCCTAAGAACATTCACACACACATGTAGCCTCTAAGAACATTCACACACACATGTAGCCTCTAAGAACATTCACACACACATGTAGCCTCTAAGAACATTCACACACAGATGTAGCCTCTAAGAACATTCACACAAACATGTAGCCTCTAGGATAGCGTGACCAAACAGCCCTTAAAAACGGGATTTTCCCTTTTTTTTTTGACGATCGTACCCAGTGTCCCGAAAAAGTCTCTCGGTACGCCTAAATGTCCCGTTTCTAAGCCCAAACTCATTTTCAGGTGACTAGAACTTCCTAATTATTTATAATATAACTTCAAGTAATATTTTGGCTAGCTGTGTATAGCCAGTGCCAGTCGTGATGTGGGCTCGCGTGATGGCTGCACTGTGCCCCCAACCCCCCTTTTTCCACCACTCTGCCGACGCTGCGTAAACGACAGTGTCCCTGCCAAAAATCTTAAATGTATAAATAAATAAGTATTCACTGCAAAATAATTGTTTTCGTTTATGATATGCCTCAGAGTTGAAATTAAACTACAAGAGTTGAGGTAAATTTAAAAAGATTTCTAGGTCTCAAATTAGTTGAAATGAGCACATTTCAAATAAGTTTCCGGCGGTGCCTCCCGGACCCCTCTTTAGCTGGAAGGTATTCCCCCAAACCCTCCTTGGATGTCTCCCGTTTTTTTCCAGTTCACGATTTGGTCACCCTAGTGTAAGAGCATTCACACACACACACACACACACACATATCCCGTAGTCTCCAAGAGCGTTCACGCACACATGTAGCCTTTAAGAGCGTTCACGCACACATGTAGCCTTTAAGAGCGTTCACGCACACATGTAGCCTCTTCCTGTCTGTCAAATAGCACAAATCCTTTAATCACGCTGCTTGAAAAAAGACTAGATTATTCATAGCGTGCAGGAGCGTATGCAGTGGTGGGTGGCTGGTCATCACGCGTCCTAAGCTCTTACAAAAAGCAAAAGAGTCAATAGAAGCATTTGACTGGTGTTTGTTTTTAACGTTAGCTTCCCCCCCCCCCCACTTCTTTTTTCACCATCCACCGCCTTTGATCACACTTTTCTCCACGTGTCAACTTATTTCTGGACGCCCAACCAGCACGTGTTTGCTATTTATAAAAGGTCTTTTTGTTACTAATATTAAGTCTATAAAAAATCAGTAGAGGCCTACAAGTACTTAGGTGTCACCATTAATAATAAGCTTGCATAGCATGAGCACGGCCAAATGCTGTATAGGAAATTAAAGCGAAGACTGTTCTACCTCAAAAAAACAAAAAAAACAACAACAAAAAAACTGTACAATTTTGGGGTAAAAAAACAAGTCGTTAACTTATTTTACAATGCAACAATTGGAAGACTACTTAATTTCAGTATGACCTGCTGGTGTGGGAATTTATTGTCTGATATTAAACACCGAATAAACAGACTAATCAAGAAAGTTAGGAACATAACACTAACTAAATATCCTTCACTGGAAGAACTATTTAGAGAAATATGTCATTTTCAAACTAAACAATTTTTTTTTAGATGTCTTGTGTTAAATACATTTTAAATTTGTTTGGATCAATAAAAGAATCTTATCTTACCTTATCTTATTAAGTCCTTTCGTTACTAATATTAAGTCTAATAAGTCCTTTCATTACTGCCATTGAAGTCTACTTAGGAGTCTGATAGACAATATCTGTTAGTCTGATAGAAAATGTCTGTTAGTCTGATATATAGTATCAGTTAGTCTGATAGACAGTATCTGTTAGGCTGATAGACAGTATCTGTTAGTCTGACAGACAATATCTGTTAGTCTGACAGACAATATCTGTTAGTCTGATAGGCAATATCTGTTAGTTTGAAAGGCAACAGACAATATCCGACAGTCTGCTAGACAATGTCTGAAAGTCAACTGACAACGGCTGATAGTCTGACAGACAACAGACAATGACTGATAGTCTGACAGACAAGGGACAAGGACTAATAGTCTGACAGACAGTGCCTTATAGTGTGACGCACAGCGGCTTAGAGTCTGACAGACAACAATGTCTCATAATCTGACAATCTAACGGACAAGAGGCGAAAGAAACCACTACATTTGAGTCACCCATACTGGGTAGTTGCGAATCGCCCGGTTGCGATGGACTTGGGTTCCGAGCTGTCCATTGATTTCGCCCTGTTTAACATGCTGGAAAACTGAAAGAGACAGCGCGCTTGGAAATCCAAGTCTCTGGTGCTGTATACCCTTTAATTTTTAGATACTTTATTCGAATACTATTAAACATGCTCCTTCGTGCGGCAAGCTGACAGATATATTTGGCAAGCCCTAACGTTACAAAGAGCTCCGTTTGCCGTACGAAAGTATTTAACTGCTGAATATACCGTACCAAAAAAAAAATTTTTTTTTTAAAGTTAAAATTTACGATTAAACGAGATAACAACCGAGGGGCGTTTCAAGGGAGCCACTGCACATAAGGTCAGTCCATAAGGTGAGCCCATGAGGTCGGCTCATAAGGTCAGTCCATATGGTCAGGCCATAAAGACAATGTATAAGGTCAGCCCATAAGGTCAGCTCATAAGGTCAGCCAATAGGGTCAGCCCATAAGGTCATTGTGTTCATCATTTACTACACGATCTTTGTGATACACTAAACACGCATAAGGTCTACATTTCAAAGAAGATAAACATGTGCGTTACTATTGAATAATAAGAGATGCCTTAAGTCCCTCACCAGGCAAATGTCGCATTACAAATCTTCTAATACACCATGCTCTAAAAGTTGCGTTTAGATAGTAAAATTGAACGTGAATGTCCAGTACACCCTAGTTTAAACGTTACAGCGAATCGTCATCGCCTAAAATGATGATGCTGCTACCCCACTTGGCCGAGGTTAGAACCCCTGGTGCAAAATAATATTGCTGCTATCCCACTTGGCTGAGGTTAGAACCCCTGGTGCAAAATAATATTGCTGCTACCCCACTTGGCCGAGGTTAGAACCCCTAGTGCAAAATAATATTGCTGCTACCCCACTTGGCCGAGGTTAGAACCTCTGGTACAAAATAATATTGCTGCTACCCCACTTGGCCGAGGTTAGAACCTCTGGTACAAAATAATATTGCTGCTACCCCACTTGGCCGAGGTTAGAACC
>CAXITT010000396.1:84634-100515 GCA_964033795.1 Lymnaea stagnalis | reverse complement strand
AGATAACAAATATGCAGTATATACATGTACAGATAACATATGTACTGTATGCATCGTCAGATAACAAATATGCAGTATATACATGTACAGATAACATATGTACTGTATGCATCGTCAGATAACAAATATGCAGTATATACATGTACAGATAACATATGTACTGTATGCATCGTCAGATAACAAATATGCAGTATATACATGTGCAGATAACATATGTACTGTATGCATCGTTAGATAACAAATATGCAGTATATACATGTGCAGATAACATATGTACTGTATACATCGTCAGATAACAAATATGCAGTATATACATGTACAGATAACATATGTACTGTATACATCGTCAGATAACAAATATGCAGTATATACATTTACAGATAACATATGTACTGTATGCATCGTCAGATAACAAATATGCAGTATATACATGTACAGATAACATATGTACTGTATGCATCGTCAGATAACAAATATACAGTATATACATGTGCAGATAACATATGTACTGTATGCATCTTTAGATAACAAATATGCAGTATATACATGTGCAGATAACATATGTACTGTATACATCGTCAGATAACAAATATGCAGTATATACATGTGCAGATAACATATGTACTGTATGCATCGTTAGATAACAAATATGCAGTATATACATGTGCAGATAACATATGTACTGTATACATCGTGATAACAAATATGCAGTATATACATGTGCAGATAACATATGTACTGTATACATCGTGATAACAAATATGCAGTATATACATGTGCAGATAACATATGTACTGTATACATCGTGATAACAAATATGCAGTATTAATGAATATAACAAGAAGAAAAATAAAAAAGTTTCTGAACTGTTCGGTCTTAACAACCATCACCAGCCGCGGCCACCGATTCAAACTGCTTCCAACGAATTCAAAGCACGTACTCTATCGACTCTGTGAGTGTGGTGGGTGAAATTGTGCACATTTACATTGTATATGTACATGTACTCGTACTTAATTTAAACTTGATACTTTTAGCAACCATGTGAGAACCGTTATCCGAGGCAATGAGTCCTATATCGATTCGAGCAGTCCTATGTTTTGGCCCGACCTGTCCGGGAGACAGGTCAGGCACCCTCCAAGTCATCCAGACCTATACTTCAACTTCGTCCTTAATACGTCATTAGACCACAGGGTGTTCTCAACAGACTAGACTCACACGGTCGTTACTAAGAACTTAAATATATTGAATGCCCCGGACATACCCGATGCCCTTGGACAACCCGATTCGACTCGAGATGACGTAGATGTCTCATTGACTTAAGTATTCCAGAACTACACTTCAACTTTTTTCTTAGTACGTCATTACACTACAGGGTGCTCTCAATAGACTTGACTCACACGGTTTTTACTTAAACTTACACCTTAAAGGCATTGAATGTTTCGAACAAACCAGATGCCCCTTGGACAACCTGATTCGACCCGGGATGACGCGGGTGCTCCATTACCGTATTTCTTAGCACAGCTTACTGGTCATCAATTGTAATTCCACATCTACAGTTTGAGATGTCGCCTTTAATGCACCACATCACACCACTCTCGGTTGACTTAGCTTCAAACATGCCGACTCGGGCGAACCTTTCAACTATCGACCACCACGACATACGTTTCTGAGACACGCAACTTCAATACCGCTGCATGAACACAACAAGAAAATGAATCAATTCGGATGTTGTTGTTTTGATGTTCTTTTTTTTTTCTTTTTTTTTAATGGTGTGGGGGTGTGGGGTGTTAGGGTTCCATTCGACCCCACCCTTGCGTGCACCCCTTTCCGTAAGTTCTGTTTTTTCTGTATTTCACTCCAGTTCCTTGATTCCAAACATTGACAGCTCTCCCAGCACAGACACAAATGAGACACATAAATCAATCAGGACAGAAATGGGCCGGTGTTTTGTGATCGGGCAAACCTAATGGATTGTCACGGACGTCGTAAAGCTGAGAAGGTTTCGGGATATCTATCTCTTTTAAAAGCTAATAGGCTGTTGTCTGTACGGCATCGTAAATTAGAGTGGTCATTTGAACGGACATCCACGGATACCGGAGCCCGTTATATGTAACAGCCTCGTGTGACGACATCGCCAGAGTCTGTCCTTTGTTTTTAGTGGCCGTCTTGGTAAGCGACCCCCTTCACCTCATTTTTTAAAAACCGGGGACCCACCCCGTGGTTAGCAAAGTCATTTTCGTTTCCCCCAGTTTCGTGAGATCAATATATGTTGATTGTGTACGTGGTGTGACATGTAGCTTAGCGACCGACCGAATTTCGGCTTCGGTTTCGGCGACGAAAGTGGCCGTTTTATCACTTTCGGCCAAGTTTCGGTTTCGGCCGAAACTGAAAGTTAACTTTCGGCTTAATTTCGGCTTCGGCCGAAAGAGAAAAGTTAACTTTCGGGGTTTTTTTTCGGTTTCGTCCGAAATTGACTTAGACAGTGACTGAGGTTTTCGGTCATCTAATTCTCAGCAAAAGCGATATTTAACAATAAACTAAGCGACATTTAAGAACAAACTAAACGATCTTTAAGTACAATGTAAGCGATCTTTAAGAAAAACTAAACGATCTTTAAAAACAAATGAAGTGGTCTTTAAAAACAAATAAAGCGATCTTTAAGAACAAATTCAGCGATCTTTGAGAACAAACTAAACGATCTTTAACAACAAACGAAGCGACATCTAAGAACAAACTAAGCAATCTTTAAGAACAATCTAAGGGATCTTAAATAAAAAAAACGAAACGATCTTAAAGAACAAACTAAGCGATTTTTAAGAACAAACTAAATGATATTTAAGAACAAAACAAATGATCTTTAATAGTAAACTAAATGGTTTATAAGAATAAACTAAGCGATCTTTAACAGAAAAATAAATGTTCTTTAGGAACAAACTAAAAGATCTTTAAGAACAAACTAATTGATCTTAAGGAACAAAATCAATTATCAATAAGAACAAACTAAGTGATCTTTATGAAAAAACTAAGTGATCTTCAACAACAAAATAAGTGATCTTTAAGAACAAACTAACCGATTTTTAATAACAAACTAAAAGATCTATACAAACAAACTAAATGATCTTTAAGAAAAAACTGAATGATCTTTAAGAAAAACTAAGCGATCTATATGAAAAAACTAAATGATCATTTAATAACACAAACTAAGCGATCTTTAAGAAAAAAGTTAGCGATCTTTTTTTGAACAAATTAAATGATCTTTAATAACAAACTAAAAGATATTTAAACAAAAACTAAGCTATCTTTATGAACAAACTAACCGATCTTTAAGAACAAATATAGCGATCATTAACAAAAAACTGAACAATCTTTATGAACAAACTAAACGATCTTTAACAACAAGTTGTTATATTAGATGTTTATTTATTAATATTCACGATTATCTTAATTTTTTATAAAAAGAATGTAAATATTTATACTTTCTCCCATCTCTTTAGATGTATGCAGAATGTATGCGGGAACGAATTTCAAAATAAATAAATATTTTATTTTCGGTTTCGGCCGAAAGTCATTTTTAAACTTTCAGCCTATTTTCGGTTTCGACCGAAAGTCATTTAAACTTTCGGCCTATTTTCGGCTTCGGCCGAATTAAAAAAATCACTTTCGGTCGGTCTCTTATGTAGCTAAAGATTGTACGAGAGATGTGAAATTAGGCTAATGGTTGTACGAGAGATATGACATTTAGGCTGATTGTACTAGAGATGTGACATTTAGGCTAATGATTGCACGAGTGAAATTCATAATTGTAAAAGATATATATATGTATGTATAAAGTATAAGAAACATGACACGTAATTAATGTCACAGATGTGTAGGATATGTAATTATTTTTTTCTAAAAATAAAAAAAAATTATAATGGGGAAAGTGTACAAACGTGACCACGACGTCATAAAAGTCCATACAATAGAAAACCTTAATAAAAAACGTGCCGAAACCTATTAAAGAACACATTTATATTTTAGAAGAAAGAATCCAATGAAAAAGTTTTGTATATGTATTAAATTAATAAGGACCTGCCGGCCTGTAAGTGAGCTACTCAGAGATAAGAGCATACATTTCAGAAGTTCGTCTTCAGTTTCAAATCAATACGAGTTCAAATCAACTTTAGGCACTTCTTCTTCCGCTTGTTTTTAGACTGAGTGGGGGGAAAAGCTGTCGCTCAGCGAGCTTCGTGCGTGACGGTTGAACTCCGGTAAAAAAAAGGTTGGCTATTACATTAGTCAATACAGAGCAACGGAGTGTGGTGTCCGTAGGACTGTCTGGAAGCATATTGTTTAAAGGCCGGCAGGTAGGGTGTAGCACTGTCTGTAAGCATATTGTTTAAAGGCCGGCAGGTAGGGTGTAGGGCTGTCTGTAAGCATATTGTTTAAAGGCCGGCAGGTAGGGTGTAGGACTGCCTGTACGCTTATTGTTCATAAAAAAACGAGAAGTTAACCTTTTTTTGTAACTCTTGGACCCACCGGGTTTTGGACCAGGTAAAAAAAAACCAAACAAACTGCACCTGTGTCAGCCCTATAGGGATATATTTTGTTTCCGCACGTGAACCACTCTCATCAAAATTTCCCCGATGTCGGGGTCAATCAGAATGCACAGTTTATCTGTCATCGTGTGGGGTCCCACCCGTCCCATCGCTACCCCGAGATGAACTGACATGCTCCTGTTCACATGACTGCTCGTCACGCTCTGTTAGTTTTTAGGACGAAGACGATAATCGGGTTCTCCTCGGCTTCCCCCGGGTTCCATCTGTAAAGCTCGATCAGTAAATTAGCAGGGCTTTATTGCTAGTGTGGCTCTCAGGTGATGTTATTCAGGCTCGATCAGTAAATTAGCAGGGCTTTATTGCTCCTGTGGCTCTCAGGTGATGTTATCCAGGCTCGATCAGTTAATTAGCAGGGCTTTATTTCTACTGTGGCTCTCAGATGATATTATTCAGGCTCGATCAGTAAATTAGCAGGGCTTTACTGCTACTGTGGCTCTCAGGTGATGTTATTCGGGCTCTATCAGTAAATTAGCAGGGCTTTATTGCCCCGGTGGTTCTCAAACGATAGTTCACTGATCTTATGCTCGAACCCCCCTCCTTGATGTATGCTGGGGATATTTTAACGTCCCTTGTATCTTCACATTATTCTCGCAGTACCTTTTGTTTTTGTATTAAAGTGTATATTTAAAAAAAAAAAATCAGAGTCTATCTTTAATTTAAAGGTCAATTGACACAGCAAATTCTTTAAGAATGGCAGTGAGTCAGCAATAACTGCGCGTGTTTGTTCCGTGTATATGGCAACTCAGCTTGCCAAAGGATACAGCTTTTTAATTATGTTTGCTTGGTGTCGTTGTAAACAAACTAGTATCCTCATTCTGCCTTGACATTGATTCTGGTATCCATACAATTTTTGCCGGCTGCAACTAAGGGCTTTGTTCAAGGTCTATGGGTAACTTTATCCAAATCAGATCTCTGCTGATGTTTTTTGCACTTTCTGCCCATGTCTTGCGTACTTTCCTCAAATGCTAAATGTCTTGTGTGACTCCTGCTTATATCTTGTGTACTTTCTGCCAATGTCGTGTGTACTTTTCGCCCATGTCTTGCGTACTTTCCTCTAATGCTAAATGTCTTGTGCGACTCCTGCTTATATCTTGTGTACTTTCTGCCAATGTCTTGTGTACTTTCCGCCCATGTCTTGTGTACTTTCTGCTAAAACTTATGTCTTGTGTATTTTCTGACAATACCTTGTGCACTTTCTGCTAAAACTAATGCCTTGTGTAGATCCTGTTTAAACTAATGTCTTGTGGTCTTTCCGCCCATGTCTTGTGTACTTTCTGCTAAAACTAATGTCTTGTATACTTTCTGCTAAAACTAATGTCTTGTGTACTTTCTGCTAAAACTAATGTATTTTGTAGTTTCTGACATTACCTTGTGTACTTTCTGCTAAAACTATCTTGTGTACTTTCTGTTAAAACTAATGTCTTGTGTACTTTCTGCTAAAACTAATGTCTTGTGTACTTTCTGTTAAAACTAATGTCTTGTGTACTTTCTGCTAAAATTAATGTCTTGCGTACTTTCTGCTAAAACTAATGTCTTGTGTACTTTCTGCTAAAACTAAGCACACGCCATGCCCCTTTTTCGGTTAGTTTCTTCCTAATCTTTTTTTTTCTATTCAAACGTTATCACAAATGCCCAGAGCGGAGTAAGGGCAGGTGCCCACGCTTGACAGCCGCCACAAGGCACGTAACTCGATCAGCCAGCTGGTGCTCAATGCAGCTGTAGTTGATGATGCAGACGTGCCAATCAATTCCAGCTATCTCTCCCTTACATCACGTGATACGTATCAGGTTTAGCTGACCTGTTGTTGTGGTGTCCTGTTTCCAGACCACCAGACTGTGTGTCATGTGTGCTTCCCTCTCCCCCCCCCCCCCGTATCTGATTTAGGAAATGATACATACTAGCGCATTTTGAACAATTGAAAGCGCTTCATCCACATCTTTGACCACAGGAATAACCACCATCCACATCTTAGACCACAGGAAGCCACCATCCGTGCTGTTGACCACATGAAGCCACCATCCATATCATTGACCACAGGAAGCCACCATCCACATCTTTGACCACAGGAAGCCACGCTCCACATCGTTGAACACAGGAAGCCACCATCCATGTCGTTGACCACAGGAAGCCACCATCCATATCGTTGACCACAGGAAGCCACCATCCACATCTTTGACCACAGGAGGCCACCATCCATGTCGTTAACCACAGGAAGCCACCATCCATATCGTTGACCACAGGAAGCCACCATCCACATCTTTGACCACAGGAGGCCACTATCCATATCTGAAATATTATTGAGCACAGGAAGCCACTATCAATATCGTTAACCACGGGAAGCCACCACCCATATCGTTGACCACAGGGAGTCACTATCTCTATTGTTGACCACAGGAAGCCACTATTAGCCACTCCTGTTTAACTTTCTTCCCCTAAACAAGTTCATTTGAAAAAAAAATCTTATTCTGATTCATTTGTGGTTCCCAAGTAATTAAAAAAATTTCTTGTGATGGGGATCGATTGGAGACCGTGATGCCAGAGTAGAGATCATTGCTCCAGATTGGATTCATTATTCCATATTAGGGATCATTGTTCCAGAATTGGGATTATTGTTAAGTTTGGGGATCATTGTTCCAGGTTGGGGATCATTGCTAGGGATTGGGGATCATTGCTCCCGAATGGGGGTCATTGCGCCAGGTTGGGGTTCATGCTCGAGAATTGGTGGGTTTGGGGTCATTGCTCCAGGTTTGGGATCATTGCTTCGGATCGGGGATCATTTCTACAGAAGGGGGTCCATTGCTCCAGGTTGGGGGATCATTGCCCCAGGTTGTTGAACACAGCCTTAAATTACTGTGATCTGTCGACTATTCATTAGTAAATAGAAGTTGATGTCGAGGCCATAATGCAATGACAGTCTTGTTTGAATCTGTCAATCAACAGCGATGGAATGCTGCGATTCGCGGCAGCCGCTCAATACAAAGCTGTCATTAATTTAATGTAAATTAACAAGCATGCGTCTTTGGTTTGTTTCTGTTTGCGTTTACCCGTGTTTCATTGTTAAGGTGAGCACCTACTTAGCAGTAAAAATGGATTATTCTAATACTAAGAATGGTTTGAACTAAATCGCAATAAGTAGATAGGTTATTTTAATATGTAGTAAGTCTGCTTTGTTTTTAATTAATTTAACAGCAATGTTGTATTTTTACACTTGGCTCTAATTGTCCATAATCGGTTGTTCCTTAAATTCCTATCTAGTTGACTCTGCAGTTGTCGTTCTTTCCATTTCCCACTAGTTGTGGTTCCTTCCATTCTCCCTATAGTTGCCTTTGCAGTTTGTCGTTCCTTCCACCCCCCCACCCCCCAATAGTTGTATCTGCACATGATCTCTCCATCTCCTCGCATATTAAAACTAGATTTATCTTGCTGGTACCTGCTATCAAGACAAGCAGAATTCTACAAGTTTAAAAATGCTACTTTGAAACAATACTGGCTTGTTAAAATACGGCTTATATTATTACCCACCCAATTGATTTTATATCTCGGTTCGTGCTATATGTTGCGTTTATAATTTAAAAAAAATAAATAAATGTGTTGACACTATGAAGGAGACGTATCTATTTCAAATTAGCTTCCTGGAGACGTTCTTGCCGAGTTGGTCCTGATTACCACCCAGTTATTTGTCTGGCTCGCTCAGTGTCGCTGCAAGACGAAATCACTACGTATTGCGTGACTACTTAATCCGGTGTCTCGTTATTCGGGCTAATCGCAAGTCGTGATCTCTGATTACCCGGGCCGCGCTGACAGCGATTCACTGCCCTACTGGCAACACACCAGGGTCTTCTGTGCCGTCATTTGTCTCGTCCAATGTCATGTTCCATGAGCCTGCCAGACCTTGTTAATATGTGATTTCATGAGCCTGCCAGACCTTGTTAATATGTGATATTATGAGCCTGTCAGACCTTCTTAATATGTGATATCATGAGCCTGCCAGACCTTGTTAATATGTGATATTATGAGCCTGCCAGACCTTGTTAATATGTGATATCATGAGCCTGCCAGACCTTGTTAATATGTGATATCATGAGCCTGCCAGACCTTCGTAATATGTGATATCATGAGCCTGCCAGACCTTCGTAATATGTGATATCATGAGCCTGTCAGACCTTCGTAATATGTGATATCATGAGCCTGCCAAACCTTCGTAATATGTGATATCATGAGCCTGCCAGACCTTCGTAATATGTGATATCATGAGCCTGCCAGACCTTGCTTGTCACGAGCTCCTCCACGCTACGTAACGCCTGGGTATAAGTTCTACCCTTTCTGACACCACCTTGTTTGTACACAACAAGGAAACACAATAAACATACAATAACAAAGAAGTCTTCAATTAACTTAAAATAACTACTTCTAGTTTATCATCTACAATGTATAAATGAATGAAATGAAACTCTATGTGTACGGCACAACATATGATATAATTTAATGTAACTTATATTTAAAAATACCCTAAGAAACTTATGTTTAAAAATACACCAAGAAACTTATAAAGGTTGTCCTATAATCTCAATAATTGAAGCACATCTGCTGACAACGCCTGCACGATACAGGCACTTTAGTTTACGACTCTCAACACGCCACGGACTCTATTGGTGGAGTCTCGTGGAACTGTCTTCCGTCTAGCGTCTGTATGGAGATATGCACGTTCGTCTCACTGCCAAGTGCTTGAGATGGTCGGTCTGCTAGCATCTATTCTAACGGCAATATAAAGTGGCGACTATTCCTGAAATATATGAATAAATCCCCTACACTATGTAATCAATCCTAACTTCCAACTAGATACTCACCTTCGTCTCCTAAACTACTACCGTCTACCTAACGTAACTCTCTATCACACAAACCACCCTACAGCTTCTTCAATCACACACCTTACATGCACTTACCTCTCTAGCAAACTGGCACAGGGTAAGTCCAAGTCCAATTCTTCCCCTCTCTCTAATCTTCTTCAAAGTGTGGTCTGTGGTGTCTACTAACACGTTGTTGATACATTTATGCCTAACTGCTTTATGTGGATGGTAACTCTGACAGTCCTCTACTACTTCTACGGACGGAGCTCTCCCTGACTGTCCGTTACCCTCTTCGGCTGAGCTCTCCCCAGTCCGGTCCTACGGTCCCTATTTATAATTCTTGAGCCCATGGAGGTTCCCTCTCATCTCTGCAATCTGACTCCCAAATCTTCCAGTACTTAAAATTGTGAACAATTGCAAAACTCCTAAACCCCCGTAGCGTAATAGCGCAACGGTCGTTCCAGGGCAATCTGAGAAGCTAGCCCCTGGTCAGATGCCGGTAACCCTGCTGACCCGCCGGCCCTTTCTAGTCGGTCGGTAACCCCCGACCCCTGTGGTATCTAGGTCCGAGCCCTCCACAATGTATGGTGTTTAATTATCCCCTCTATCCTTGCCCCTCTCTCTAACTCGCTAACCTTGGCTTAATAGTCACACTGTGACATTGTTAATATGTGATATCATGAGCCAGCCAGACCTTGTTAATATGTGATAGCATGAGCCTGCCAGACCTTGTTAATATGTAATATCATGAGCCTGTCAGACCTTGTTAATATGTGATCTTATTGTATCGTAGATTTTTCCCCTCACAATCATATTGCTTAGTGGAAGAAATTTTTCTGTATGTGACGTATGGTGCTTTGTTATATCACAACAATTATTTCACATAAATTCACAACAGTTATATCACATTAAGTCACAATTATATCACATGAAGTAAGAACAATTATATAATATTATGAACATAGTCATAACAATTAACATCGCAATAGTCACAACAATCACATCGCATAAAGTCACAACAATCACACTGCATAAAGTCACAATTACATCACGTAAAGCCACAACAATCACATCATGTAAAGTCACAATTACATCTCATAAAGTCACAACACACACAGACACAAGACAATAAAACAGAAAGTGCGGGTCGCCGTCCTAATGGCCAGATTTAAAGTAAGATCAATGTTAACCCATCTCTCTTGTCATGTTAACCCATCTCTCTTGTCATGTTAACCCATCTCTCTTGTCATGTTAACCCATCTCTCTTGTCATGTTAACCCATCTCTCTTGTCATGTTAACCCATCTCTCTTGTCATGCGGCTTGTCTACGAAACTTTTTTTATCACGAGCTGTTAACTGGTACTTTTTTGTGTTTAAAGGTGGGTATGCGGATGAACACAGCCGTGAATGCAACTGTCTGTTCGAAAATGTTCATGTTCTGTAATGTCCAATGTTCATATAATTTAATAATGTTTAATGTCCATTAGAAAAAAATTAAATAAATGTGTGCATGACACATTTTTCTAATTGCTCCACCAAAAATGACCGTAAAAAGTATGATGCCCGTAAAGGAGTGGATCCCAACCTGCGCTCCGCTCGAACTTCTCAGGGGCTTCGCGGCCGTAACACCATCAACTTGTAAGACACAGGGTAGGCCTCAAGAGGGCAAAAATAGTTCGTAACCGCTGTTGTAAAGCATAAAACGAATTTTTGTTTAGTTTTAAATAGTTTTTTTCTATTACTTAATCTCGTCTGAAAGTTGGATGTGACAAGTGAGCAACTTTTGAGCTGCTTAAATGTTCACATGCTTCTGTCAAGAAATGAATTACCGGTAACGAGTAAGCAGGAAAAGTTATTCCCTTATGCCAGCGTACCCATGCACACTATAGCGTAACAGGCTCAAAGCTCCGGTTGATACGCCGCTGTCACCGCCAATACAAGTCAACAACGCCAGCTTATCCCAATCTAACCCCTGTTGTCATTAATATTAATTACGATAGTGGCTCGAAAAATCAATGCATGGGCCACGCGATTCTCAGGAACAACTTACCACCCCTTGACTGGCGCGCCAGACCCATGTGACTAATTGTTGCTCAGGGATTCTCAACATATTGGATGGGGTGTCTGTAAAATTAGTACATATGTGATGTAAAGTGTAAAGTGTATTTTGTTAAAAGATGGATCTTTATCTTTATAAATTTACAAGCTTATGAGTTGCGACCCTCAGCACGCTCTAATTACTTGGGAGACCTGGACTAGAGTTAACTTTCTGTCTCGTGTTTATGTTTCAGGTTGATGAACCCCCGACGACATCCATCATCACCATTTGATTCAACACCTCTACCAGGCTGCCCTCAGACAGGCCAACACCGGCTCATGTAAACTAAAGACGCACTAGAGAAGCCACCCTTCTCTGGATAGCAATCTGCAAGCCCTTCAACCTCTGGATATAATCTTAACAATCCATCCTTCTCTGGATACCATCTGCAGAGTTCATCCATCTCTGGACACCATCTGCGGAGTCCATCGATCTCTGCACACCATCTCCAAGGTCCATTCATCTCTGGACACCATCTTCAAACTCCTTCCATCATGTCTATACGTATGCTACACCTCCTGAACGAGACCAACGCCTCATGCCCAGACCTCAGGGGCCAGAACTACAAGGCCAGCTTCCACACACATTCCGCGGCCAAGGGCCCCAGAAAGAAGATCTACCACGGCCATCTGGATGGGAAAGGTCCACGTAAAGGCGAGCACGCCGTAGTTAAGGTAAGAAGTACGTAGGTATTTACAGTTGTTAAGAAGCAAATTCCTCTGTGGCTGAATGCCCTCCTCTGCGGCTGACTCCCTTTTCTGCGGCCGAAATCATTCCTCTGCGGCTGAAATCATTCCACTGCGGCTGAATGCTTCCTCTGCGGCTGAATGCCTTCATCTGTGTATGAATGTCCTTATCTGTGTCTGAGTGTCTTTATCTGTGTCTGAATGTCTTCAACGACCAACACATCATTAAAGAACAACACAAAATTCGAACTAAAATAACTTAGCTTGCAAGTTTTGGGAGTTGTTTTGTGTTCATTGCCACGCAGTCTCTACCATAATATCTTGCACACTAAACTAAGCGTTTAAAAAAAAAAATCTTCCTCAAGTGATTCAACTAACACTAACTAACTTTAGTATGAGGGAGTACGTTATAAATTGTGAGTGATGACTTGCTGAAAAAACAAGAAATGACTCGGGTTTGCTATCTGTTTCTAGCTGTCCTGTAAAATCACAGTTCTTTATCCAAAATATCGCACACCCATTCCTTTTAAGGGGGCGGGCCTATTTTGAGAGTCACTTAATGGCTGACGTCAGTGTCTTCTTCTTTCCTGACGTCGGTGTCTGTCCTGTCTGATGCCAGTGTCTTCTTCTTTCCTTGCGTCAGTGACTGTCCTGTCTGATGCCAGTGTCTTCCGGGCCACCCAGATCACGTGATTGGTTTTTGTGACCTGAAAGTAATCAGAGTATGGTCCCGGTAACCGGGGTGATCTGGGCCGGAGAGACTCGACTCGGGTAAACACTTCCCAAATCTTGGAAACACATCTGATTTTAAATGCTAAGCCAAGGTGTAATTATTACCCTATAACACGCCCAGCATCATCACATTAGCACAGGGGGTCCTCAAACTACGGTCCCCGGGCTAGATCCAGCCCGCCAGAGGTCCTCAGTCCGGCCCGACTGGCTGCCGTAAGGGTACCTGGCTAGCAGGGACAACTATGAAACCAGACATTCACCATCTCATTAGCCGCACTTCACTTTGAAATACTTATCAGTTTATGTTGTGATATTTTTCTTCTTCATTTTAAATTTATTGTTTTTTAGTGCAGTGTGCATGGAATTCGTTCATATTTAGTTGTGCTATAGTTCGTTTCCTGGCAGTACCCGAGAGGCACTGATCCCGTGCCTTGTTTAAATAGTTTGAGGACACCTGCATTAGCAGACACAATCTCGTCTGATTAGAAATTAGCCAGCAGATGGTTACGGCCAGTTGTCATCACTCACGCCACGTGCCAGCGATACCCCCATAAAAAATCGATTATCCGCTGTAACACCATAATCGAATATGCCCCTAATCATCACTTCATTACAAGAGAAAAATAACCCACATTACCGTAATTGGAGGCGATATTAAATGGACTTATGGGATGGAGACAAGCCTATTTAGTCTGCGAATTGAAGTTTTAGAAATGTAATTGACCACTATTTTGTAGACCTTGCTGGGCGCACGGGGAACCTGACAACTGTCGGCCTTGGCTCTAACTGCCCACTACTCATCTTGCCTACAAACTGACCACTGACCACCGTGCCTATAACTGCCCACTAAAATTTTGCCTATAAACTGCTCACTGACCACCTTTCCTGTAACAGACCACCTTGGTTGTAAGTGACCACTGTCCGTTTTTTCTACAAACTGACCACTGCTCATATTGTCTATAGTAACCAGTAACCACTTTGCTTACAACTGACCGACTACCTTGCCCGCCTACCCCCATGCAGGTGTTCCGCGACGCCGCCGGCTCGGAGGAGATGTGCGACGCCGAGATCGAGAAGCACAAGCTGGCCAGGCGGCTGGCCAAGAAGTTCAACAAGCTGGTGCCGGACGAGCACTACAAGATCAACTTCACGCTGCCCCTCAAGTCCACGGTGGAGCGCCTCGGGGTCGGCTGCTACCTGGCCAGGCACAAGTCGCGGCACATGGACAAGAAGGAGTGGGTCTTGATCGAAGAGAATTTACTTAAGACGGTGAGTGTACGTGTCTTGTGTGCGCTTGGGGAAGATGGGAGGTGGGGGTGTTACGGGCTGTGCAGAGGATTAGTCTGAGGTAGGTTTACTCAGGTAGACGCTGTGAGGTATTCTTGTTGACTTTCACCTGTTGGTCACTCGGGGATGTCTTTCAGGTGGTCCGTGATGCAGGATTGGGGGGACCGGGACGAACGTTGATTTGATAAGAAAGTTTCGAGTGAACTCATAGACGCTTTTAACCGAATCAATGGAAGGTCAGTGATCTCGAAGTCATAAGAAGAAGGGGGTGGAAACATGTGACTTATTACTCGGTATAGGAATGGTAGGATAGGTTCAATTAAGCCTGCTAGTGTACGATTTCTGCCGGATGTTTAACCATGGTTCAAGTAAGTCTCTTAATGTATGAATCCTGCCCAGTGTTTAACCATGGTTCACGTAAACCTGTTGGTGTATGAATTCTACGGGGGCTTTAACCACGGTTCAAGGGTGGGAAAACGGAGTGGCAACGAAGAGCCACACGGCAAGAAATCGGTTTTGGGTGGACACCAATGAATCGGCCCTCGGCCCCTTGCTGTATTTTTGTGATAAATCCCAACCCTCACCACCCAGGGTTTCAACAGCGGTCCTTTACTGTGGGCCATCGAGCCAGGGAAAGTCGTCTATACTCGAAGGGTGATACAGAGCTTATTTGCCGCAGCATACCTAGTAGTGACTAGTAGTGATACAGAGCTTATTTGCCGCAGCATACCTAGTAGTGACTAGTAGTGATACAGAGCTTATTTGCCGCAGCATACCTAGTAGTACCTAGTAGTGATACAGAGCTTATTTGCCGCAGCATACCTAGTAGTGACTAGTAGTGATACAGAGCTTGTTTGCCGCAGCATACCTAGTAGTGACTAGTAGTGATACAGAGCTTATTTGCCGCAGCATACCTAGTAGTGACTAGTAGTGATACAGAGCTTATTTGCCGCAGCATACCTAGTAGTGACTAGTAGTGATACAGAGCTTATTTGCCGCAGCATACCTAGTAGTGACTAGTAGTGATACAGAGCTTATTTGCCGCAGCATACCTAGTAGTGACTAGTAGTGATACAGAGCTTATTTGCCGCAGCATACCTAGTAGTGACTAGTAGTGATACAGAGCTTATTTGCCGCAGCATACCTAGTAGTTACTAGTAGTGTCCATACTTTATTTTTAAAAGTGATAGCCTATAAATTTCTTTCGGAAATAAATACGAAAAACCAATTGGCACCAAGTAAATTTGTTTTTAACGGAAATTAATGAGGCCTCAAAAAATAAATATTCAAAAGTTTACATTTTCCCCATTTCTCATTGCCGTCTTAAAATTTTTATTTGGAACAAACATTCGAACTATCTTCATTTTCGAACAAAATTCCTTCCAAAAAATTGGTTTCGTACTGATTTCCGAAATCCTTTACATTTAATATCCACGTTAGCTTTCATCCATAGAAAACTATAATGGATAGATAGTGTCATTTTCAGTGGCCCTCCAACAATTTTAGTCTTTGATCACCTAATTATGTCTCTATAAATGTTAGGGTTGGCTGTAAGGCTGTGCGGTGTAAATACCAAACAGGTGGATTGGAGTTCAATCTCCACCCCCACCCCCCACCCTCACCCCCCCCCACA